>OX401408.1:28503413-28748413 GCA_947846245.1 Cerastoderma edule | reverse complement strand
AAGAGTATAAAAAAGTATAAACCATAACATTCCATAAAGATGTATCGTTGAGAAGAAACAATTATGACAATTAATTAGATAAAATCAATCAATATGATCTTTTAAATCATTTCACACTGCAGTTCTCGACTTGCTTCTGTATGAGTAACAATGGCGTTGAAACTGTTTTGAATCGGGATATAAATAAAAATAAAGGGGTTAAAGAGTTAATGAGTTATGTAAAAACCCTTACTACAACACACTTCAATTTAGACGGGTTTGCTGTAGAATTCTTTAGCACCCACTGCGTCAAAGGCATGCGTGGTTCCGACTGATCAATTTACTTCTGTTATCATAACGATTTTTAGACTTCCAAAAACCAATAAGGTTCGTAAGATGGATTTCCTCGTTGACGTAGAATATGAAAGGGAACATTAGTCCTGATTGTGAAATCTTTGTCATGCTTTTAAACGCACGTCTTTTAACCCTTTACCAAACTATCCCAAATGATAGTTTGCAGAAGACATTTCAAAATGTGATGAAATTAGAAAATAATATTTTAGGAAAGAAAACTTTGTGGGAAAAAAAAAGAGCAATTTCTCCCTTTCCGAAAATGTTTTCCAGAGTTGACTGCAACAAACTGGTCAAATGTCGTAATAGTTTGGTAATGGGTAATAGTCATATTCAAGAGTAACGACAATTCTGTAACTTAACATAGACATTACGTTATGAATCTTAGTAAAACTGACTACATGGCTCAAGGCTAAAAAGAACAGTACACAGTGGTGTATTTCGCTCGGTTTTCACAAGTACCGGTTATTGTACTGTTACGTTTACGTTAACAAAGATACCTTTAAGATTCAAGGGTAACGACAATGCTGTAATTAAAGAAATTAATGATATGAATCTTTGATAAACTGACTACATGGCTCAAGGCTAAAAATGACATTACACACTGGCGTACTTCGCCCTGTTTTCCCAAGTACCGGACATTGCACCATTACGTTTAACCCATTACCAAACAATAAGGACATTCAAACACTTTGTTGCAGACGACTCTGAAAAACATTGTGGGAAAAAAAGAAATTGCTCGTAACGAGCAATTTCTTCCTTTTCCCACAATATTTTCAGCCCTTTCAGAAGATAAATTGTCAAATTGTCATCACATTTTAAAGTGTCGCCTGCAAACTCTCTCAATTTGGGACAGTCGAACAGTTGGCGTTTAGTAAAGGGTTAAACGTCTGCTGATATTATCGCTCTATTCAGACTTTGTTTATCAAGTCGCCCCTTTGAATGCTCTAGTGAAGGCGTACTTGTATGACACGCTACTGTAAACGACATTTCAACAGAGAAACGTCTGTGCTCAAAGAGAATCGCATTATGCAATCAAAGGGATAGTTTTGAGAACGGTGGTGTGCTTTATGAAATTCGCTTTGCACAATGCAAGCGATATCAAGGCTATCTGGACGTAAATAGTAATCATGGTGAATCAGCGATTTCCTTATTTGTTTATCTAAACATATTTACTTTACATCGATTTTGAAACAAGTTCTTACAACTTAGATATATCACTTTCGATTCTGCTTCCTGGAAACATAACCAGTACTCGCGCGTTATGTGGATCAATGAAATGTCGCAAGGCAGATCCTATTGCTTATAGAAATGACTTTTAACACATCTAAAGCACGCGACGTTTAAAATCATCGTCTCGAAAGGGCAGTCGGTCTTTTTTTTCACAATAGGTATTTAATACTCACCTGTTTATTTGTAAATATTAGTATCATAAATGTATATAAGATAAATAGGTTGGGAAATAACATTGCCAATGCGTGTAGTCTAGGTCCTGGAATGTATGGCGACATAAGGCATGTATGAAGTAAGTTTCCTCACAGGTAAATAAGTGCAGCAAATCCCATATGAAATGAAATCACATATACATGGGCATAGAGCAATCTAATAAATAATGCGCATGAACACACGCTTTGTCTCTTATATGGGGATGACAAAACAACAGTGGTAGATAAAAGAACCTTTTCTATTAAATATATAGTAGAAAGCATTGCGACAAAAGAACTATTGCTCACGGAACAATTCATCTCTATGTCACAGTGGTTTCTAACAACTTCTGATGCAGAGAGAATAACACTGCCTATTAACCAATTTCCCCCAATCCTGGATTTTGTGACTGTTCCAAATTGAGTACAGCAACAAAAGTAACAATAACAAAAAGAACAAAATACATTTCGTTTAGAAAATATTGAGTAGAGGCCACAGTGACGATATCATAAGTGGATCGTCATGTCACGAAACAACCAGAACATCAACACAGAAGTTTTAACCAATTCCATAAAAAAGGGTATGTGTGATACGTCCCCACTTAAAAGCCAGAACAAACGAAAATAAAAAATTATTTCTTTGAAACAATTGTGTCATAGGACAAACTTCCTATTAGCAATTACTCCGTTTGTCACATGTGTTTATACAGACTTCTATAACAGCGCCTCAAAGTTAGATATTACTGAGCAAGAATTCAAAGCATAGCTATAGTTGTATTAACCCTTTCCCAAACGCCAATTTTTCGACTGTCCTTAATTAAAAGAGTTTGCAGACGACATTTCAAAATTTGATGAAATTGGAAAGTTATCTTCTGGTAGAGTAGAAAACATTGTGGAAAAATGAGAAATTGCTCGTTGAGAGCAATTTCTCCTTTTCCTACAATGTTTTCTAAAGTCGTCTGCATCAAACTGGACAAATGTCGTTATTGTTTGGTAATGGGTTAAACAAATATCATCTCATATTCCGACCGACTATACTCAAGTTACAGCACCCACCTCAACCTTTTTATATTCATCTCCATCCTCTTGCAATCGGTCCAGGGGCTGGTTCTTTAATAAACGCCTCTTTTTCGACTTCTTTCCAATACACGAGAAGAAACTCATTTTCACTTAATAAAGTCTTGTCTCTCTACAAAATAACACACGGTTAAAGTCCAGAACAAAACTTAACTGTAGCAGATGCTACGTTCAACACACAATGATATTTAATCCTCGTACTACAATATGTTGGTGGTAGTACTCCGTATGAAAAACACTGGATGAATGCGAGAGAATTTCAGTGTATTGATCTTATACGACGTCAGCTGTGGTACAAACGTACAAAAGCGGCCAATCGCCGAGCTGTCACGATAACCCTTCGACTAATATCGATAAACTCCGCTCCCCACTCGGTACAACCACGCTCTATATGTAGATCGATAGCGGAAATCCCCGATATTTCACGAACTGATCCGAATCAAAAACCGGAGATGTATGTGTTAGAGGAAATCGATGTTTTTCTTTTAACGGAGGTGTGAACGTTCCTACAACAACAGGATAGATTTCCGGAGAGGTTTGGTGAAATGCACACAGTGTGTCTCTATCGATTCTACATCGATTCTCTCATCGGATTTAATTAACCCTTAAAATACTGGGTAATTTGCTAAGGATAGATCTAATGGTCGTCTACTTTCCAAAAACCAAAAATATCTGCTTAATTTTGTTGAGAGAAAATACTCAGAGTAGCAAACAGGTTAGATCACAGGCCAGCCACCAATAAATTGGCGGCTGGCCTGGATCTAACCTGTTTACATAAGCATGAAGTCGGTTCCAGAACTATTAAGGGTTAATAATGTTTTGTCACATGTGGCCGACTACCTGTGAGATTTAACAACCAAACAAAAAGGCTGCCATGCGCCAAATCCCCTAACGGATTAATGGCCCTTTATTTGCCCTAATGTACGCCGATCCTTAGCCCTTAGCAGAATGCTGGGTAATTTTCTTAAAATAGTTTTTTAAGTCGTCTGCTTTCCAAAACCTCAAGTATATGCTTACTATTGATTGGAAAAGATACTCACTCAGAGTAGAGAACAGGTTAGATCACAGGCCAGCTGCCAAACTACCAGGCTAGCCTGGATCTAACCTGTTTGTATAAGCATGAATTTGGTTCCAGTCACTGAAATTACATTTGGTAAATTTAATAGGTTGTATCCTATTTAACTCTTTTTTCCCCAAAAAAATCTTATTAAGACGCCACTCCTGCAGACGACTGTAAAAAATAAATATGAAAAAAGGATAAATTGCTTATAATGAGCAATTGATCCTTACTCAAAACCATTTGTCCGAAATATCTAAAAGACTTTCTTTATTTCTATATTGCCATTTTTGTCGTATGCTAAAGCTTTCAATTTTGACCAGTTAAAAATTCCCATATGGGTTTACGATTGATATAAACAACGGAAACATCTTTGTTAAAGCATATGGTGTGGAAAAAGAGAAAAACACCTGACATGAATATAACAGAAATGTATCATATACAGAATTTAAGCTCTCAATAACATAATTAAACAATTGGTGGTTAATGTTCTTGAATGTGTCGTCAAATTACCATTTAGTGCGGATGATCCAGAAAGAGACATTTCATCTGTAATACAATTTTACAGCTTTGATCGTCCGAGTTAATCACCGGTTTGGTTATGGATTAAATGAAAAGGCTTGATACTCTTTACTTTTTTGGGACTATAAAATGGCCGACTAATCCACAACAATCCATTTCCCGTGAATCAATTCTAATCCCACAAGTTTCTACATTCGGTTTCGATCTGAATTTGAATATTTCCTTCCCTCTTCCTTAACCCCTTTTCTCATATAGGTCTTTCGAAGTGAAAATGCGCGAAATACAACCTCTAAACATTGAGAGTACTGCTTTTATCTAGACATGACTCTGAGATAAAAAAGTGATTTCGCAATTTCACACTACCACAGGATCATTCGTACCAAATGAGTGACGATGAGTGTTTAAATAGAGCAAATGTTTTATTTCATTCCGATTAAGGCTCAATTTAAAGTTTCAAAAGTATATTTTTTTTTAAAAAAAAAAAAACATCAATGAAAATTAAGAAATAGTTTAAATTAAGAGCTATTCTTCTTTTGTCTCAATGTTTCTTTTGTAACTAAACTCAAAATAAACATGTTAAAAACATAAAAGTTGTGATCTCCATGTACCTTTGATTTGGACCCATCACAATCCTTTTCGGTGTAAAGTGTCTGTATTGTTCACAGAGTCAAGCTAACCTTGAGATAATGACGAAACATAGTAATGGTTTCGTAAAGTTAATACTGTTTATTTAATCTTGCATAGTCAAGGGCTGTGGTCCTTCTCTTGAATCAAGACGGTAAACGGTATATTGTTATGAGTAATAGATATGTTTTTTCAATTCGCCAATAGTTTTCTCCAGATTTCAGTTTGGTCATTCAAATACATAGTATTGCAAATGATTTCACAAAATGGTTGTATATGATGTATGATCCATTCAGAACATCGAACCCTTGTATAATAGGAAATCTTTCCACCACTAAAATGTTATTTCAGTCCTTTTCCAAAGACGGACATTTATTGAGTAAAAATTGAAAACGATAGCAGACGACAAAACGATGCAAGTCCAAACAACGTCTTCTTAATATAAGGTAGAAATAATTGAAGATTTTAGAAACCACTGTGACAAAAGGATAAATTGCTATCCTTTTGTCACAGTGGTTTCTTAAATATTCATCTATAGACGTGCTTAAGTGAAACATTATGTAGTAAAGGGGTGATATTGTAGGGCATACGTAACATAATTAGATAATCTGGAAGAGCGAACCAATGTTGTTTGCATGAAATTTATCTTACATTTTCCTTGTTATTGGCTTTGATATTTACTTCTGTTTTCACATTATTTCAGTAAAATCTCGACAGAAAGTACAGTTATCCAACAGGAGCCTCCGTGTGCTAGTGGTAAGTGTACATAATTTGAAATCGCATGGCCCGTCTCCGTATGGGTTCAAATCCCGGTGTTCATGATGGGCCGTCTCTTGACTAACTTACTGTATGCTGATGTTTCTACCTGGCTTGACCAGCAACTATGGACAGTCGAGTATGGTGTTTTCTTCCATCACTAAGAGTAGTGCATCGCAACATAACTGAAATAATGTTAACGCGATGTAAAACCCTATATGAATAAACATATATCCACACTCCTGGAATTTCCTCACCAATACCTCATTGTCTTCTTTCTAAGGGATTGATTTCTCCTCCACAAACTTACTCGTTCAATTGTAAGACACAATGGCTTATCATGTCTCATGAAATACAGTTATAAGGATTGCATAGAGATTGGGAAGCCATGGTTGGTGTTTGGCGGTCGGGATTCGAAGAAATGTCCGTTTGCCAATGTCGGAAAGATAACACTAAATATATGTTGGAAACGATACTCAACCTTGAATAACAAAGGCATAAACGTGATTTGTATACAGTATGTAATAGACTCTGAAGGTGTCTTCTATTGATAGCTTTAATTCGAACCAATCACAAAAAAGTTTTAAATTGGGGGTGGGTTTCTTCAGGTTTCACCGTCATATAACAGGCCAGAAAAACGTTTCATCATAAGTTTAGAAGTGCATGCAGAGTAAAGCAAAGGAAGCAAACTGTATACACCATTTATTATTTTCCCATCTTTACAATTATCACAACAGTAACGTACATTGTATATCATATAAAAGAGTAACCTATTTAAATAATTTACATACTGCATAAATATCTATGTACCCCACGTAGAAAATATTTCTTTACATTTTCTCATTCATTTCATTTTTCTGATCAACACTATCTGAAAAAGATACACCAAGATTTATTCTCTTACACTCTTTTTTACCATCATAAGCAAATAATACTTAATTTGCCAAGCTTTTTAAACATGTTAACATCTGCAGACAAACATCTAATGCAACACTTCATTTCTTTAGTCTTTAGTTACACCAACCTACCCTCAAGTGGTGTAATGTTAACATCGATGTTCTGCTAACCGCGATATTCTGCTTACCGCGATATTCTGTTACCTGGGGTATTCTGTAGATTGGAATATTCTGTCAACCATGTTATTCTGTTAATCATGTCATTCTGTTATCCATGTTATTCTGTTAACCATGTTATTCTGTTAACCATGGTGTTCTGTTAACCATGGTATTCTCTTAACCATGCTGCTCTCTTAACCGTGATATTCTGTTAGCCATGGTATTCTGTAACAGCAATATTCTGCTAACCGTGATATTCTTTTAACTCTGGGTATTCTGTTTGCCATGGCATCTTGTTAACCATGGTACTCCGTAACCGCGATATTTTATTTTTAACCGTGGTATTCTGTTTATTGTCCAAGTTAAATACAAATGAAGTCGTCAGTAAGTGAGTATGACAACACAAACTTTTTCTATGACATTTGCAAAGAAACCTTTATGACAAAAGAAGAAACTTATACTTTATGAAAGTAATTTTCTGTTGTCATAATGCTCTCTAAAGTCTCCTGTTAAAGCAAGCATTTGTAAATGAATGAGCGAAACGTATCAAGCATGAGTGCATGTCTTAACGCATGTACACATATGTGTAACTTGCATTAAAGGTACAGTGGACCCGCGATAATCCGAACGTCGTTTATCCGGAATATTCACCATCCGAACAGAATTTTGAGGGAACGGATCTTACCTTCATCAATTTAACTGTTTAATGCGGAAAATCCGCGTTCCGGAACCGGACAAAAATATTCGGGAACCAACAGTCACTTTTCATAGTATATGCGTATGGCTAGTCCGGAAACCAGTAAAATCGTTTATTTTGCGGTTACAGTTGCGAATGAAGGGATCGGTCTTCTGTTGAAAACGGCATTCACACGTTTTGCAAACTGTCACGTATGCTTGACCATAACATGTCACCTAGTGTAGTGTACTGGAAGGTGTTGATTGTTTGTTAATCGGTCATTCTGTCAGTTGATTGGTCTTACATTATTGTAATTACGGTCGCATGTCGATAGTTGAGTTTGTAAAAGGTGTTGATTGGCTGATTGGCTGCTTAGACAGCGATCGGGAGACAGTGTCTGGCAATCATTTTCAATTATTGCATATTATACATACATTAAACTATTTACATATTTATGTATCTGTCAATATTGAAATTTCATATACAACACTTGGAAATATACATCAATTTCGTGAAATTATAGTGAAATTTGATGAACAAGGAAATTCCTTTTAATATTAACAGAAAATAATATAATATATACATCGAAATCTTCAATCTGAAGACTTAACGAGTATCAATAATAGGCTGAAGTTATGTGAGTTTAAAGAGATAGCGTTTCAAATATGATACATATTTGAAATGTACGATTCCTCTTGACCTGACTGAATGTTAAACCCACTCAAATACTAAGTTTAAAGGCGAACTATAGAGGTTTTACAGTGAGACATTTGTCACTGCAAATATCCCGCCTATTATTCTTAAATAAAAATCATGCTGGTAACTTCGATAAAAAGCAACACCACTTAACCCTTAAGCACATGAACCGACTTCATGCTAATGCATACATGTTAGATACAGGCCAGTCGCCTATATTATTAGCAGCTGACCTGTGATCTAACATATTTGCTACTCTGAGTATCTTTCCTCATTGAAATCAAGCAGATATATAATATTTTGGAAAGCAGACGACACAAAAATATATTTTTAGGAAAGTACCCAGCAATCTAAGAAAAGAAAAATACATGAAGCTCGTTTCGATGATACGCTAATTCCAATGGCATGCCACATCCGCCACAGAGTTACGTGCAATACATCGTTTGTTTCGTCATGGTCAACAGCTTTTCGGTATATACTGTGATTTGAGTACTCGTTAGAATCTCCCCGACGAGAAAGGTTTAACGAGTACCAACAACATGCAGAGGCGTAACTAGACTATTTAGTAAGTATACGTAATTTTTCGGTCATGAATTCGACGAGCGCCGAGTTTGCTAGGGGGTCGAGAGACATGCCCCCCTTGAAAAATTTGAAATTTCGGAGGCCAAATCCTGGCATCTGGGTTTTTTTGACCGGATTTGCGGTGTAAGAAAATATGTTTAACCAAACACTTATCACTTTGACTGGCGATTGTTGATTGAATTTTTTTACTCTTTAATCTTTTCATGTTTTTTTGACAATGTGTACGCAAATGCGTATCTTGAGTACAGGTAGCTACGCGGATGTCATGAGAGTTTAGGCGTTGAATAAATGAATCACCAAAGAGAGCACACATGCTCCTTGTGTCTGGGTAGCCGTATCTCGCGTAAACACGACAAAATACATCGCTTAACACCATCAGCGCTCTGTCACGTGGGCAAGATGCGCGATAATATTATAAATGTCAAGGTCACTTTAAACACTTGGTTATTTATAGACTTAATGCTGAACGAATCATTAGTCCGAATTACTCCGCCGGATGTTCCTCCGCCGTCTATGTTGAATATAGTTCCCGATGCACCGGAACTACTTCCATACTCCTCGAGCCGGGGCAAGTTCCCGGGTCTCTGGGTCGGAATTCCCGGGACCCTCGGGGTTGTCGGTAATGGGTTCTGTGTGTAATAGTCCTTACAGTACTTTGATTTTTCGTCTGTAACGATTGATACAAATTTAGAATGAGAGATTTGTAAAAGCAATGACTAGTTTAAAAAATTATCCAGTTTAATGACCATATATCGAATCGAAATTTCGTTAAATGAATTCATTGTTATATCCCGAGGAATACTATAAATAGCTTTACTAAAAAAGTATTCTGAAATCTTTCAATTTAGCAATACAGATCGCTCTACCGCACCACCGTGGTGCTGACGTCATCGTCATCGTCAGCACCGCGGTGGTGCAGTAGAGAGATTACCGACCGTTGTATCTAGATCTTAAGTCTAATCGAAGGTTTTATTCAATTGTTGGCTTTGCAAGTATGCAGGTCAATTAATTGCCCATCTGTTGATATACCTATGCTGTTTCAAAATCTCGTAAATGTAAAAAAGACATGCACATATACTAGTGAATGGTAGGTTGATTCAAAACGAGAAAACGGCTCCTCCCGTTTGGAGGTTTTGTTTTTCAAAATGGTTTATTATTACACACAGTGTATAGTCGACAAACACTAGATTGAGTAAAGAAGCTGGATTTGCATGGATGTTTTGTTTTTCAAAATATAGTTATTTATTTGACATCGATTGTGAAACAAGTTCTTAGAACTGAAATTAATCACTCTCGTTCTGCTTCCTGCATACATAACCAGTACTCAAGCCGAATGAGGATTAATGAAAGGTCGCAAAGCAGATCCCCGCTACTCACGGGGTTTGAACCCACGACCATCATGTCCAGAAGCCGACCTTCTACCCCTGGATCACTGTCCTGAAGAAACAAAATAGAACAGCAGCCGTGTTGGCTACCAAAGAGACAAACAACACTATTATAGTACACAGAATGTTAGATTAACCCATAACCAAATAACAACGACATTGGACCAGTTTGTTGCAGACGATTTTGGAAAACATTGTGGGAAAAGGAGAGAATCTCTTAACGAGCCATTTCTCCTTTTATCACAATGTTTTCTGACATATCAGAAGATTATTTTTCAATTTCACCCCATTTGGAGATGACGTCTGCTAACTCTTTCAATTTGGGACAGTCAAAAGTTTGGCATTTGGTAAAGGGTTAAACTTGGACAAAGTGAAGGCTTACCGTCATGTAGGTATAACAGAGCGTCAGGTGTGTTGTCTACTACGCATGCGTAATCCTCTAACGTGATGCATTGTGGGCTGTCGAGTTTGTACAAGGTCCGGAACTGCCAATCGTCCCACTCGTTACAAAGGTAACTCGATAGAACCTGAACACAAGGAAAATAGCTTCGTTATTAAGCATCTTGAGATGAGGGATTTGTTATACTACAATAATATACGTTTTACAAAACTACAAACGAAAGACTGCGTCATTCTTCTTTTACCACTTACCAAAAAAAGAATAAATCACAATTTAATGAAACACAAACTAATCAACACTTATGATTCGTACACAATCTTAACCCTTAATGTGCTGCAACCGACTTCATGCTTATGCAAAAGGGTTGGGTTCAGACCAGCCGCCAAGTAAATTGGCGACTGGTCTGTGATCTTACCTGTTTGCTACTCTGAGTATCTTTCCTCATCAAAATTAAGAAGATATCTAAGATTTGGGAAAGCAAACGATACATAAACCTATTTTAAGAAAATAATTAAGAAAGTTACCCAGCAGTCGGAGGGTTGACATTCATTGACTTTTTATAAAGAAAGAGCCAGGCTTTCATAAATTGTTCATATTACATTAAGCAGACGACACATCAATCTACTTTAGAAAACCCAGCATTTTAAGGGTTAAACCATTATTGTCTATACTGTACACATACCCAGCAACTGTAGTCCCCGTCTCGACCCTTTGTAATGAGGAACTGTTCCATCGGTCTTTCTGCGAGAAACGCTAAACACTGGAACTCTGTAAAGGGAGACAACACATACTGTCTAAACTCTGCATTTTGTTGACTAGGTTATCTACCCTAGTGTTTAACCGAATTGTGTTGTCGGTATAAATGCAAGAGAACAGACTATCAATTATATCCAGGATTCTTTGAATTAAAGACGCGTTTTCCAATCTGTCATTGTTAAACATGTTTAAAACAGGTGAACATCAAATTTAAGAAAATAGTGCATTGAAACCTAAATAACAAACAGTACAAGCGTTATATCGCATGCTCCTGTGATGTTTCGCTATGTTTCAGCATTTTCTATCATAATTTATAACTCATTTACCCAGTTTAACAGTTTTTCTGAGCGCTAGTATGCTTTAACAGTCAATTACTCATGGGTCGCCGTAAACTCAAACACGTATGAGAACGCTGTTTGAAGACAATCTTTATCATGATAATAATTTTACAAGCACTTACCCATGGGTCGCCGTAAACTCAAACACGTATGAGAACGCTGTTTGAAGACAATCTTTATCATGATAATAATTTTACAAGCACTTACCCATGGGTCGCCGTAAACTCAAACACGTATGAGAACGCTGTTTGAAGACAATCTTTATCATGATAATAATTTTACAAGCACTTACCCATGGGTCGCCGTAAACTCAAACACGCATGAGAACGCTGTTTGAAGACAATCTTTATCATGATAATAATTTTACAAGCACTTACCCATGGGTCGCCGTAAACTCAAACACGCATGAGAACGCTGTTTGAAGACAATCTTTATCATGATAATAATTTTACAAGCACTTACCCATGGGTCGCCGTAAACTCAAACACGTATGAGAACGCTGTTTGAAGACAATCTTTATCATGATAATAATTTTACAAGCACTTACCCATGGGTCGCCGTAAACTCAAACACGCATGAGAACGCTGTTTGAAGACAATCTTTATCATGATAATAATTTTACAAGCACTTACCCATGGGTCGCCGTAAACTCAAACACGCATGAGAACGCTGTTTGAAGTCAATCTTTATCATGATAATAATTTTACAAGCACTTACCCATGGGTCGCAGTAAACTCAAACACGTATGAGAACGCTGTTTGAAGTCAATCTTTATCATGATAATAATTTTACAAGCACTTACCCATGGGTCGCCGTAGACTCAGACATGTATGAGACTGTAGATTAAGGACCCCGCGTGTGACACAGCCGTCCGAGTCCCAGTCTGAAACAGTTCCGGAACAAGGTTCGCCGAATATCGTCCCGTTAAACGGTATCGAGCTGGAGAAGCCGCAATATTCGTCCCATAACCGACCGTCCACTGTAATGGGATATAGAATAGCCTTATTAGTCTATTGGACGTGACGAGGTTAGCACTAGATACAATAATTCAAGTACACTGGTTTGAAATTAAAAGGAAGTTGTACCGCACAGGGGACTTGTCGTTAACGGTAGTATTTCAATTACATGTATAGTTTGAATTGGTAATACATTATAGGAGTCACATAATTTAGCCTTTGTTTTTCACAAATATTGTTCGAAATTAAAGGCCCTTTTTGAAGATAATGACATATCAGTTTTGACGTTTTGTTGATTTGTCGGATCGTTTTTCTGAAAATGTTGAAATCGCAGCCGCTCTGAACCTTTAAATAACCGATTTACGGCAGTGTGCACTCTGATATTGCTGTTAACGCTGTGACCGTGATTGTTTTAACGAGTATGATTCAGTTTGCGGAAAAGGGATGATTATGAATTCCCTGTACAGCATGCACAACATTTACAGTATTTACTTTTACAAATTTATCACTTTTATGCAGATACATGCAGATACATGGACATCGTCGATAGCAAAGGGGTTAAACTGGGATTTGTTGGTTGTTTATTTAGATTTGGTTTATGCTATTTTCAACAGAGTACCTATAAATCGCCCTTGTATTTCCTCACCATTACTGTGCACTGTTCATTTCAAATATACTTCTTTCTCAGATGAACATAATTAATCAGTGATGACAGTGGGTCTTACTTTGTTTAAGGTAAGATATCTTTCAGAACCTCATTTTGTGGAATGTACTTGTTTAAGACCCTTGTCCTTCATACTCTTTGTTATTTTATGACCATGAAAGAGAATCTGCTAACATGCAAAACTGTCAACGAATACTCAATACCATTGTCTGAAAGATAGATGGTTAAACAAAACTTCTTTTGAAGATCACGCAGCTTGGTGACAAATAGAACACCAACTGGGTTTCTGCATACTTGGCTGGGGAAATTTATAATTAAATCTGATTATGTAATTTTCTTGATTTGCATAATCTTACATCATTTCAATTATGTGATGTGATCATTTTCCTCATGCTGAATATTTGATTGTTTGTGTTCTACTTGTAATCATTTATCGTCATTTAATAAGAGAATAAATGACATAACCTCATGCCTATGTTGTCTGTTTTTTTATTATTTTATGTTAGATATCAACTTTATTCATTATGTCGAGGAGTTGTGCAGATAAAGAAATAGGAACATAACCTACGTATCAAGTTCTTCATTCGGTGACTTCTGTAGATATCCCTGGCGTTGTGATTGTCCTCAAACTTACACATCGTGTCAAGGTTAACATCCGTCCGGAAACTTTTCCCTGAAATATCAGATGTGATTGTGGTCTAGTTGTAGGGGATATATGTCGAGGCAATATATTGTTAGTTATTGACATGTTATGCCTACTCTGTGCATGATCAATGAATACATATCAACAATGTCAAAACACCTCATGAAGCAATGAAAAATTAGCTATAACACCTTTCCACACAAATACGTGCCTTGACCCAAACACGTTTTGAATGATTCATATATTTTTTTTTCGCAAACAAGAAGAAATCTTTAAAAAAAATCCGCAATTGTTTCTACCTAATCTTTCAACTAACAAGTTATTTTTATGCTTAGTAGTTGAAGTCTGTTCTGCTATTAATATCATCGATATACCGATCATTTCAGGGGAATAGGTATAAATTATCTGAACAAATGTCAAGGGAGGCTACTGTTGCATTACAACCATTAACAATTTGAAGAAATGGTTATGTCCCTTACATTACTTTCTCTATCTCTTTTGTTTCCCTGTGCTGACTAGTAAGTGCTATTTGGACATCAGTAAAATTAGTACGATTACGATTTTGTCCGGGGAATACCGTAAAGATAGACCAGTCTTAAAGGTCTGCATAGATATCAACAAGGTAGATGCTATGCAGACACAATCTACGTTTACTAAATCTTCAAAATATTGACAGGAAGGAACAGGAACAACATCAAATTTGGTACAGTATATTTATTGTAGTAATCGCAGTCGAGATAATCGCTTGCTCTTAAAACAACACCACCATCATAACCACTATTGTTTGACAAGAACACTTACCCACTCTAAACTGTAGGAGGTTGTTATTTCGTCTATCAAACTCTAAACACGTATACCTCATGCTGCTGTTTATGGAATTGAAGAGAATAAGCTATGTTAGAAAGATGATGTTACTTACAACATATATTAAGACATAAAGGTAATGCCTAATATCAAAGATTGAACATATGCCGAAAATTAAAGATCTTAATATCTTTCGATTTTAGCTACAGTAGCAATAAACGATCGCTTTGTGTAGCTTATGGTTATAGAATGATCGCAACTTTATTTTATGAAAAGCATTTGGTTGGTTTTTTAATATGCGTTCCCTCAAAAATCGTTCCGACCTTGAATGAAGTCAAAATTCCATAATTGATGCTTACGTGATTTTTCACTACGAAACGACTCAAACATTGTCGAAAATACATACATCCATCAAACAAATATTAACATAAACGAATTCTCTCAGATATCTATTGGTGAATGGAGTGTTGCTAGGAACATTCCTATTGTACATTATTATTATATATTATATATCTTATATATTCTATATCTTTTCTGCTACTCTAATTTATTAAGTTTTTTTCAGATACTGGTCACATTCAATTGACTTAATATTCTACAAAATTCTATATGATGGTCCTGCGTCTCCGAGTTGGTAAGGTGTAGGAGTTGTGACACGGGAGCCCTGGGTTAAATCCCTACCTACGGCATTTTGATAATTCGTGGGAAAGACTTGTCTAGTTCTGATGAATCCTTGAAATAACTTTACTACTATTTTCACGGCGTTAAGCCCCATTTTAACAAACAAAAGCAAGCCGTTATTTAAAACTAATGCCATGAGTGTAGGTACCATCTGTTTAACACATTACCAAACACTAACGACAGTTGACCAGATTGTTACAGACGACTCAGGAAAAAGAAGATTATTTTTCAATTTAATCACAGTTTGAAATGTCGTCTGCAAACCTTTTCAATTCGGGGCAGTTGAAATTTTGCGTTTGGTAAAGAGTTAACCCAATTTAAACAAACAAAAAGCACTCTATTAAAAACTAACACCATAACGATACGTACCATCCGTTATTATGAAAGGTGACCGTCTTGTATCGTTTATCACTGGAGATACTACGCTCCTTACAGATGAAGGAACCCAGCTTTGAGAAGGTGACGACGGTCTGATTGATGGAAACCATCTCCTCATGGAATCGGTCCGCGAATATCCATGAGCCGTGAATCGCCTTCGAGAATGGGCACACCATGTCAAACATGTTCTCACGCTCCGCTAAAAATGGATGGATGGATAGATTTTTATTTACTTAAACTTTTATATGATCATGTGAAACTATACTTTGTTTTATATGATACTCAGAGTAACAAACAGGTTAGATTATATGTCAAGTAACAAACAGGTTAGATTATATGTCAAGTAACAAACAGGTTAGATTATATGTCAAGTAACAAACAGGTTAGATTATATGTCAAGTAACAAACAGTTAGATTATATGTCAGCCGCCAATTTACTTGGCAGCTGGCCTGTAATCCAACCTGTTATCATAAGCATGAAGTCGATTCCAGCACTATAAGGCTTAAACAATTAACTTGAAAATGAGAAATAATTAAGTGATTCGTATGAGGTATAGCTAATTAGATGTTGACAAGTAAACTCAGGGATGACACGTAAACAGCCCGTGGTATATTATCACACCATAAACTCTTCGTTATTGATCCACTCAATGAAAAAGCAAGTCATTGTTTATTGGCATAATAGTTTTACCAGGTTCAATATATTTGCAGGGTGAAATAGACCAATGACAAGGACACATGGATAAACATGGCATTTGGAAGTCATCCACTTCGGTGGACAACGTTGACCTCAGCCATATTTTAATCATGGGGACACTGAAACCTTGAAGACTGAAGATTTTCTCGAGATGTCTAGTCATTAGATTAACACCATACCACTTAACCCATTACCAAACGCCATATTTTTGACTGTCCCAAAATGAAGGAGTTTGCAGACTACATTTCAAAATTTGATGAAATTGGAAAATGATCTTCTGATAGGTTAGAAAACATTGTGGGAAAGGGAGAAATTGCTCGTGTCGAGCAATTTCTTCTATTCTCACTATGTTTTCCACAGTCATCTGCAACAAACAAGTGAAATATCATTATTGTTTGGTAAAGTGTTTAGTGATCATTACAACATGTGAATTTACAAGGATATGACAACTATTTCAAAGCGGTATACCGTCTCTGTGGAACTAAAGTACCGTGACGTGAGTAGTTACTGCCCTTTAGTCAGCCATTGAAGAATCATTGGTGACAGTAGCATTTTGCAGGTTTCTCGATTCCAATGCCACATATTTATATGCACCATATCAGACAATCGTTCGAAAAGGTTATCCATATTCCGGCACTTGCGGGCATATACAATACAACCAGCACAATTTTCGTTATCTTGCCTAAGAGCTCATATCGAGGGTACAATACAAGACTATAGCAATTATTTCATTTTATTTGGAGGAATTGATATAACTCTCGACATATGAGCTCATTAATCCCTATGGTATCACGTACTCAATGGGTATAGTCAAGGACACTGGTCAATGGGTAGAGCGTCGGCCTCTGGACACGATGGTCGTTGGTTTGAATCTCGTGAAAAGCGGGATCTCTCTTGCGACCTTTTATTAATCCACATTTGGCTCGAGTACTGGTCATGATCCAGGAGGCAGAATCGAGAGTGATTAATCTAAATTGTAAGATTTTGTGTCACAATCGATGTAAAGTAAATAAGTTCAAACAAACAAATACAATATGACTGTTCCAATTTGATAGAGTTTGCTGCAGACGACTCTAGAAAACATTGTGGGAAAAGGCTCGTCACAAGCAATCATTTCCTTTCCCACAAATGTTTTCTGCCCTTTCAGAAGGTTATCTTCCAATTTTATCACAGTTTGAGATGTCGTCTGCATACTCTTTCAATTTGAGACAGTCGAAGATTTGTCGTTTGGTAGAGGGTTAAAGCCTTTAGTATCACGTTAACAATGAGCACCCACCACAAATACCGCACGACCTTTCACAATGGGTGGCATATTTCTCCTCCTTCTTACACAGTCGTCTCCTCATGATGCTGTCACAGCGGTACGGGTCGTCGTCCGCACAATAGGACGGGTCTGGAATAAACACAACATAACTTGTTCCTCAGTGCTCCTTATTCCTTTCACAAGCGTTTTGATACCTCATTGTGCTACGTCATATGGGCCAAAATACCCTAATTGTCCTTAGTCTTTTAGCTTTCTTGTTCGATTGTTCATTGCTGAGGATCATATGGCAGATTATCAGTTTAAATTGTTAAATATGTTTTCCTCGTTAAATAAAGTCTTTATCATGATTATCATTATCATTTTCATTATTACATGTAATGGTCAATCTCTACATAGTTTTCGGAATACATATGGTGCTACGCATATTTACCAAGCAGTCACGGGCTTTCTTGAAGTTATTTTGGGTCTTCGTTCACATTTTATGTGACGCAAAGTTAATACACAAAGAACATTAATCAGAGATGTCACTCCTTTTAAAACCACATGAATGAAAAAGAATTGCATCTCTGCAGGGGTACGACACTTATACACTCAACTCGGTTTGAATCAAGCCTAAAAGTGACTGACAAAACGAACAAGACGCTAGAGATACGTTTTGCTTTGATTGCTATCCGATCGGTCTAAAATATGTCAAACACCAATAAGTATGTAGTTAAATCTGAATCGCAGGCACGACTTAATCTCCGATCATTATAGTTTCGTATATATACTGTACTGGGTAAGTGCATGAAAACAGTTTTAAAAATGCATTTTCGTAAATATGCGTCAACCACTAACACAAGTAAACGGGTCGAGATATAAAGAGACCATGAAAAGAATGTCTGACTAGTTTAATCGATGTCCAAGTTTTGTTGCTATCTTACACATCGATACATTCTGTTTATCATTACAGTGTGTGCTCATCGTTTAATGAAAATATTATGCTGTTTTGTTTGGTCCCAACACTGAAATCAATCTACCACTCATACAAATATAATTTATTACTGTTTGCACAAAATGCACGAAGCTAATATTTGTTTGTAAACAGACAGTGACACTCTCATTAATATTGGACTCAAATCAGTCCCTCGGGAGAATAACCAACTCTGTGGAAGCTTTATGGATGGACGACAGAGCAAAGCTGTGGATGGACATTGTTTTTGGTGCATTTGTTGCTTTGTCGAAAGAAAGAGAAGTCTTCGGAAATTGGAAGGAAGTAGTTCGTAAGACAAAACAGATTTGAGGATAACTATTTTGATGAGTAAACCAACATGCACAATTACCGGCAGACACGGCTATCAACGGGTAGGGACTATCGAAACAAATAAAGTGCAATAGAGACACATTATTATAGCCGTCAACCAAACATGTAGAGCAAAGAACGGATATCCGAACAGGCAAAACAGATTGGAACAGACAAACATAATGTTGTATAGAAAGAAATATACACAGACAGACATGTCGATTGCCATACAGACGGGCAAATAATCGCATAGTACTTAAGTGGTCAATTGATATTGTATTCCGGTCATACAGATGGACTGCCAGATAGAAAGATAGGCGGTTCCGTGGACAGACATATCGAGCACACGCAGTTCGACGTAAATAACCTACCTAATCATGTCATAACCATTTCATAATACTGTATTCCAGTCTGGCAAAAAGGTATACTATGAGAAGGACAGACTTATGGAACACATGTACAGGGGAGGCAGTCAGACGTAAATAACCTACCTTAGCATGTCATGACCATATTATGATACTTTAACCTGTCACTAGTGTCATTTTGGGACCGATAACTAGGTGCCGTATAACATTTGTGATATCCGGCACTAACCATGTAACACATGCACGTGACGAATCATGACGTCATAAGAGCGCAATGACGTCATGTTTACACCATTCTCTACATATTTTTTCCTTTTTTCTCGTGTTTTATTTACATCCTGTTTTTTTGAAAGAATACATAAAGGTAACAGGATAGATAGAATAGATGGTTGGTGTCTTTGAATTGGAAAAGTTATCGGGCTTGGCTTCGGATTATTATCCGTTTCGCCTTCGGCTCACCGGATAATATTCCTAAGCCTTGCCCGATAACATTTCCGATTCACGACACCAACCATCTATTCTCTATGTACCCCGGTCAGAAAGATAGAACGCATGAACAGACGGACGGACATGCGTTATTAATCTACCTAATCGTGTCATGACCATTTCGTGATACTGTATTCTGGTCTAACAAAAAGATATACTATGAAAATGACAGAATTATGGATCACACGTAAAGACATAAAGACATCAATAACCTACCTAGGCGTGTAATGACCATTTCGTGATATTGCATCCTGGTCAGAAAGAGAGTTAGCAATGTGAGGATCTTAGCTGTATTGAACACACATACATACATATAGACGTTAATAACCTACCTAATCGTGTCATGACCATTTCATGGTACTGTATCCCGGTTGGGGGCATGCCGTCCGGCCTGACAGGGCATAAGACACTAAAATACACGATCACTGAGAAACCACCGGAAGTGTCACGTGGGAACCGCTAAAATAGAATACATATATTTGTATATATTTATTTGCATATATTTTTGTAAATGTGTACTGACTTTAGGAGTTGAGGTAGTATATCCATAATCCGCCATACAGGTATCTAAAAAATGACGAAATTAAGCTTTTACTTTCAATTTTGACAACATCTCGTAACCACATTCAGTGTTCTTTTGTTTTTTTACAGCGAAGAAAAATTGTTCAGAGTTTCTAGTTTGGGTAAATTAAAGATTTATGATTTTAGCCACCGAATTCAACACATGTGTGGTGTGTTGATGAGTTGGTTAATTAGTTAACAGTGTCCGCTTCACTAATCAAATGCCTTCGAAATAGTCACTGTTTGGGGTATTTAATTCAATTAATCATCCCTTTTAAGAAACCCTTCCACATAATAAGATCTGACTTCCCCTTTATCCTTTACTTCATGATACATCACTTTACTGCATCAGCTGCAAGAGCCCTTAGAAGGCATTGTGACGAAGGAATGAATCGCTCATGATGAGCAATTCATTCCTAGGTCACAATTGTTACTATTCACTATATCAAAGAAATATATGTTATTATAAGACTTTGCCCTCTGTCCATGCTTCCAATTTGGATCATTATGCATTTCGATATGAGAAATGGATAAGCTGGACTTTGTATATCTTCATCGGCCAACTAACTAATTACAAGTTAATTATTTCACAATATGAGCAATAAATAGTTTAACACATCCATAAGTATCCATCTATTTTTTTTTCGATGGTAAGCGTGTGGCTTACACATTTCTTTTTGTAAGAATATGGGAATACCAAAATTTGAGATTCTATAGAAGACGATATAGTTTGTAATTGGAAACTAATACTTATTTGTGTGCTAGTGAGCATAAATTGTGTGACAAAGCAAGACTACGAAGGTACAGTGTCATCATTCCACCCTGTCTCCCCCATACTGTAACATAAACCCTGTCTTTGTTGTTCCAAAAGGTTGCACCTCTTTTATTTGATAAGCCATGGTTTGTACTTCTGTTTCCGGAAACATTAACGACGTGTCCCCATGCTGGAATACACCAGCCTGGGGATATTTATTACACCTATAGCGATGTTAAGAAGCACGGAGAAATCAAAAGAGACACACTTTCACACCGTCTGGGAATTGAACAGCTAGTTTGAGATTTATCGGAAAAGAGGGGTGACTTTCTCAACGCCACACATTGCCGAAACGGAGCAGCTTCTACACATACATGTCAGATCATCATCCTTCCTACAGGAAAAAGGCGTCGAATAAAGAATCACCCAAGAGGAGACGACGCAGTATTTCATATTAAACAAAAAAGCCATTTTGGAAAGCACATTCTTGCCTACGAAAGGCATGAGTGCTCTGCAAATGTTGTCGCGAAAGCAAATTGTCATGCATCTTTTGCCATTAAACTAAGAATCGTGGACTTAAGTATTTATCTAACTGTATGACTTAAGTATAAGTATTTACTGTTCACCAGTAATGTCAATAGGACTTTGAAATATGCGAAGCTACGAAACAGCACTATTTCAACTCAATTACGACAACATCAAGTCTTTAAAACTCCTTGGACACCCGTCGGTTTGAGAGGCCTTAGTGGCTACACTCTCTATTGTTATGGTATTCATAAAAAGTAAAACTTGTAGAAGACAACGTGATGGTAAACACTGTAAGCATTTGTTTTCAACGGCTCTTGTTATGGGGCCTGGTTCATAAAGGTTTGCACGAAAGATTTCCTCGTACACTTATGAATATACAGTGAACCCTCGTTTATCCGAACATGTCCGTTCCCAACAAAATGTCCGGTTTATCGAATAATCCGGACTAATGAAGCAGAGCATGTTCTTATTTACATTAAGACATAAACGGTCTGTATGAGCGGTGTATACTTATAACCCTTTAGCAAACGCCGAATTGTCGACCGTCCCAAATTGAAAGAGTTTGCAGAAGACATATCAAAACGTGATGAAATTCAAAGATAATCTTCTGATATGGAAGAAAACATTGTGGGAAAAGGAGAAATTGCTCGTCACGAGCAATTTCTCCTTTTCCCACAATGTTTTCTAAAGTCGTCTGCAATAAACTGGTCCAATAATTCCGTTCCCTTACAATTTTGTTCGGATTGCGAGACATCCGGATAATTGGGGTCCGGATAAACGAGGGTTCACTGTATAGAGGAAAAGAATACCTCTGAATTGAATTAACTTAAACATGTACGGAAAAAAGATACTTCATGTAAAATCTTTATCGTATTTTGAAACGCATATCGTATTTTCATTCACAAACACGAAGTAAACTTTGACATCCAAGGGTTATACGTATTTCATAAACGTAGAGGAGGTAAAGTTACGAATTTTTGTGAGATAGACCCCTGATATGCTTAAAAAAGTAAAACATGTAGAGTGCGTCGTATCGGTATACACTGGACGAAGGTATTCGAGTAAATACGTGTCACAGTTACCACGTAGCATACTTTAGGAAAGAAAAACCGACAGTTTCAATTTGAGTTTAAGTGTCATTGATTTCGCCACTCAATTGGATTACGGACACAGTAAAGAGCCGAGCTTAATCAATGTCGAACTAGCAGAGCATACCCGTCATGACAGAAGTGTCGAATTAAATCAGTTCTTACGTAACACTCTGCCTTTGGTGGTTTAAATTATGTGATTTGATAGGGACTTATTCACGCAGGATTTGAAAAAATCTTCTAGTAAAATATCCTATTTTGTTGGTACTCATTAGAAGCGTCTCGACGAGACGATTCTTATGAGTACCAACAATATAGTTCTTTTCGGAAAACCACAAGAAAGAAAATATGGGGATGTGGTACCATTGATAATTCAATTCAATCTGATCTCTTTATTGCCTCATTTGAAGATGATAAATCAAAGTATAAAGTTGTTAAAAATATAAATACAGTCTATACATGAAAATAGGAATATCAAATAGAAAAAGCACAGAAAAGAAAAGATTTCTCGCAGCACACATAAATACATACGCCATATTACCCCTACCCGTATCTTCACTTGCAAGTACATTTATTTCTTTAATTCCTGTTCAGAAAGACACATATTATGTAAGCCTATTGTATCATTGATAAACTCAGAGTAGGAACCTTTTTCGGTTTGGATCTGTTTTTATAAATCATACATTGTTACGTTCTGTGGTCGCTTGTTATTCAGAATACGATTCTTTCCAAATCTGAAACAAGGATGTTCCTGCATATCGTACCTCAAAGAAAGATACAAGGGAATGTGGTTATACAGTGACGACAAACGTTCTCGAGTCGAGAAACAACGTCAGTTTGAACTGGATACTTCACTGTGTTAACGCTTTTAACAAACAATATGGGGAGGTATTTGTATCAAATGCAGATGCCTTCGATAATTTTCGTAGGAAAAGGATACATTTTAACGTCTTTGTTTTGCAACATTTATTTGTATTCCAACAAAACTAATGCAATTTTCAATATTAAGACTAGATCAATTTGTCGCAAACGTTTCCAATTTGGAATGATGAAACCTGTCCCTTTCAGTACCGATCCAAACGAGGAAGGGTAGTCGTCTATATATAGAAGGCATTAATTAATTCTTCTTTAAGAGTCACTTTGTAGAGAACAAATTAGTTGGAAACAGAGACAAATGAGACGTAACGCAAGTTAATGTTTGAAGTGGTCAATGAATGTTGGTGTTCGGCGCAATATAAGCCGAGTCAGTGCATGGTGGGGCATTTCCACTTTCTTGCTTACTCAAATCTAAATATTTTACATGAGTGTACGATTTGGTGTTTGCTATTTCAATCATTATTGATACAGGTTCAAAGACAAACTCAATTATATCTATACACAAAAAAATATTTTTGCTGAGTTACTTTAGCTATAATCATAATATTTCAGAGCATGAACAGGTGCGGTAAAAGCAATTGTTCGTATTGCTTATCTTGTTAAAAAGCCTTACCGGACAAATAGATTTGTATTGAAAATCACAGACAAGTGAATCAAATCAGATTTCTCCACCTCTGATGAACATATTGCGCAACTGAAGGATTATAACAACGAGAGGACGAATTATTGTTATACATGTATGTATTGACGGTTGTCAATTGAAATGAGGATGTATTGGGCAACCAATTTGATAAACGTTTGTGAAATTTTAACTTGTCTTAAAAGCATACTAGCGCTCAGAAAAACTGTAAAACTGGTTAATATGACAAACAGATTATCATAGAATATGTTGAAACATAGCAAAAAATCACAGGATCATGACAATATAACGCCTGCACTATTTATTATCTATTTTTCAAAGTACTATTTTCATAAATTTGGTGCCCACCAATTTAACTTCATTGTTTAAATTTGAGTATCATCTAAAATAGCAAGGAGCGCTCGGATTAATGAGTGGCGATCACCTGGTTAGAAAGCTCACATGAAACACATAAAAATACTGTCATTTATGCAGTATAAACAACGTGTACATTCAAAATGGAGAATTTATTGGGTTTTTATTGGTTCTTAACGTTCTTGGCTGACCTTGTTTTATCGCTAATTGTAAACAAACCTTATAGTATTCACTCTTTTAGAAGCACCATGTGAACGTGTTACAGTCTCAATTCCTCTGTAAAAGGGGATTTAAATTACCTATAAGTTAAATTTCAATTAATCTAGAACTTTCATAACTTAAGTATAAATGAGCGCAAGTATGGCTTTAATCTTAAAGACTTTATGTTACTTGATATACTTATTTGTCGCACAGCATGCTCATCCTTACCATTATTTCGTGTAAACATTTCTTAAATTGTACCTAACTGGCAAAAAGGTTCGTTCTATTTAATGTTCACAGCCGACTATTGATTCGAAACTTACTGTTACTTACCTAATCATTTTGGGAACTCCGTCGTCTTTTGCAACCATCATTTATGTCTACAGTTACTGAGTTTGGTTGACCTTTTTGAATAAGCTGAGTAAACAGTTTACGTTCATTGCCAGACAGTTTACGTTACTTGCCAGACAGTTTACACAACTTTTCAGAGAGTTTATATTACTTACCAGACAGCTTACATTCCTTACCAGACAGTTTACGTTACCAGACAGTTAACATCACTTACCAGACAGTATTGCGGGACCCCGTGTTCGTTCGCCACCACTAGGAAGGTATACATCCTTTCGTGCCAGCCGGCCCAACAGTGAAATTTTGACACTGTAAGTAACAAAGACATTGAATGTGTTTGTCTGGTCAAATTTTAGAGAAACTGCAGACGATCAATAATTTAACAAAGGAACTAAAATAGCGTCTATATCATTAGGTAATGTTTTGTAATATATAATCCGGGGTCTACCATATAGGGATTCCAACCCTAGTGGTGGTTTCGATTCTATGATTCTATTGCTCTATTTCTCTATGGTTCTTAGGTCCCGGCCTATACTTATGAGATTTATATAATTAAAGACGACCAGTCTTAGTTTAAACATATTTTATTCAATAAATAAACATCATTATATACATTACAAACAATTTTGTGAAACGGATTGTGAGCTGCTGTGACGGGTTGGGTTACATGCATTCTTTTTGTCTGTCTGGACCTGTACTGTATGATCCGGCTTCTACCAAGTAGGGATCCCAACCGTAATGGTGGTTTCGGTGCTATGGCTCTATGGCCCTATGGTTCTATGGTTCTTACGTTTCGGTCTATACCGATCAGACTTACGTAACAATAGACGACCAGTTTGAAGAACTGTTGTGACGGGTTTTGTTACATGCATTCTTTCTGTCTGGACATGTGATGCAAGACCCGGTGTCTACCAAGCCGGTATTCTAACCGTAGTGGTGATTTCGGTTGTATAGCTCTACGGTTCTATTGTTTTTACGACTCGGTCTATACTGACCAGGCTTACATAACAAAAGGTTTGGAGAACTGTTGTGACAGGTTGTGTCATACGCCTGTCTAGTGTGATATCATATAGGCTTTTTGACAGACGGATAGTTTATGTATAGAATAACTGTTGTAGACTGAATGTAAGAATCACATTCAAAATAAAAGCGTCATATCACCTAAGTTAAAGGCGAGTAAAGCTCATTCATACAACCAGTCTTTCTGTTGACTTACAGAATGTTGATGGATTTAATAGTTTTCATCTTCATTTATAAGCCAGCCAAGTAAGAGATCTTCCTCGATAAATGACGAATAGGTAACGCAACACAAAGTAGAAAATTCATACGCCACATTAAACCCAATACAACTAGCAATTTCAAGATATGCAGTAAGTCATGGGTAGGGCTTTATTCTTACCTTCTGATAGTGCAGAGAATGGGTTGCAGTCACTGCCTTTTGGGGCGATAAAGTGGAGACCATCTCCTTTCGAACAGTCGATCTCTAAACGGGATCTTCTCCATTCATCTTCACAGAAATCCTACAATCACAATGACAGACGTGGTCATAAGCCAAACAGGTTGCTGCAGCACCCCATTAGAATGATAATGCCTATTTGAAGAATTGATATAATTGACTGACCATGTGGCCATGGAAGGTTAAAAATAGAATACATATAAGTTCGCTCCTAAACCAACGTGGTGTAGTGTTATTAAATATTGAGATTTCGCGACTTTCGGATGAATCACAATGATTTAATCGATAGTATTAAAGCATATTATAATGGCTTTTTTTGCATCTGATGTTGCAAGGACGATAAAATAAATTGATAACATAAATTGAGATTGTACATCGTTTAAAAGGGAAATAGAATCGCAACTAATGGGAATAAAGGGCAACAAAACGTTCGGTATCTCGAAAGACGAGTAGAGATTTCTCATTGTGACAGTTTAACTTTCCGTTACTGTCAAAATGTCAATGGTAAAGCAGCATATGGTCACCATTGAAACAAACAACGATATCTATGAACATTTGAGGAAGAACCCCCATAATCCTTCACTTTGAAAGTTTGTCTGAAGTCGGTTGTTCTCGGGAAACATCGGTCGGTGCCGAAACTAAACGGTTAAATGCGCTTTTTTCCAACCCAGACAGATGTATACCGAGAACTACAGAAGTATTCCGCTGAAAGAATGAGTTTCAAAATGGCGGATGGTGGGGATTCTACATTAATGTTTCTTACCTCGTTAGTGAGTCTGTTAATTGTTCTAAAGCTGAACCCACCGCTTATCGGGCATGAGATCACCCCTCGCCGCCAGGGGGCTATAAGGGAAAAATACAGCAATATAATCACAGGTTAGCCTGGGTCCTTTGGCATGTCTCACAATGATTCGTAACTTTACGCATACCTTTACAAAATTGACGCAATCCTCGAATGTCAAAGGTGACATTGTTTTGTGAGTAAAAAATAGACATGCGTATAGAAGTACGATAAACATATCAAAAGTCGGAATTATTTAAGGCTTGTCTCGGGTACTATTTCCCTTTTCATTTATACTTGTATGACGTCATCATACGTCCGAACCTTTGTGAGACAGGCCTCCGGCCCATATAGGTAGCTAGTGTTGTGTATACGCACTGGCCAAGACAAGAGGCTAAATAACAAGTAAGCACGGTATGATGCAATACCGAAATATTACTCCTAAGCAAATAGGTTAATACTAAAGTGTATAGTCATTGTGAAGTAGAAGAAGGTTTATCTGAAACTTATACCAAAAATTGCAAATGAGAAAGATTGATGTTTTATATTGAAACATCTTTGCCGAAAGGAGACACTAGTTTTTGGAATAATTTTCTTTTCTTATCACAATTATTTTTTTAAGTCTTTTGTAACCAGATAAGGAGTTATTGAGTGACAGTGATCCATTATAGAATACATGTAACGAAGGTGAATGATGTGAATGAAAAAGGCTAGATATGAAATATATACGAACATGTAACAATGTAACAGGTTTGAAAAATAACTTTGACCAAAAAAATGGTGAGAAGCTGACAATACCTATCCAAGGCCACTCTAGTAACTGTAGATATTTCTCGTCACAAAGGTCTGTGTTATCTTCCTTCATCGGACCTGCAATAAAGTGATTACCACATTACTATAACAAAAGGTCTGTCGTAATTCGATTCTAATATGGTCACTGTGTTTAAGAAATAAGCGCTTCAAAACATAATAAACTTCTCCAATCTGTATTGGTTATATAAACATCAAAACAATGAATTGCTCCTAATAAATAATTTACCCTTTTGTCTCAACGTTTTTTTTATCCATTAGCATAAAGAATCTATGAATATATGAGAGGCAGTGTCCCGACTGACTTACAGAATACCGATTCTATGAGGTCTTCCTCTGTCATTCAGAGTCGGGTATCACAACATAACTAAGCTAATGTTGACGCGATGTAAAAACACACATTGATAAATAGATAGATAAAGAATATAGGATACAACTGACAATGAAGTCATGGTACGTAATGACATCAAAAGTGCCAAGAGATAAGCCCTGCATATTTCCTTATCATAAACCGTACTTGAGATGCTTTAAAATGAGAGAACATTCTCTTTTAGATAAATCATGAAAGGCATGATAAATCATTCTGATTTCCCCATACTATGAACACTATGAATTACGTGCTAAATATCTGTAGAGTGATAAATCGGTGCTAGGTTATTCAATAAGGCGTTATGAAATATGATTTGGTTATCGTTTGGTAACATATTTATGATATGGGAACTCTTTAACAACGTCATTAGATCCGAACGTTTTCCGTCGGATATCACGTATCCTATAACATAATTGGCTGGGTTTTGGGGTATAACAGGCGATAAACAATCACCTTAGTCGTAAACAGTGCAGTTTTAGATTTTAGAATTACTTTCCATTGCAACACCAGTACCAAAATATAAATATCTTATTATTTCGATTTGAAATAACTTGAGGCTGACTCTTAAAATCGAAACAGTTTATTCAGGTTACACAGCATGGTCAAGGTTTGTAGTATTGTCAATTCCCTTTTGTGTATCTAACAAAAACACGAATTTTACGCCATTCAGAATAACGTTTATGTAGTTGAGCAGAAGGTTGATATTCTTTTTAGCATGTTGATAACATGGTAACTTGATCTATAGTGCTTGTATTTGCTTGGTTGATATGATAGCATACATCATTTCCGAGTTTGCAACATAGGCAACGGAGCATGCTGAAGGCTTTATTTTCTCTAATTCTTGTGAGTAGGAGTATGCTGTACTCTCTGACGGGCTCAATCGTACAAGGAAACAGCTGTACTCTCTGACGGGCTCAATCGTACAAGGAAACATTTGATATGTGTCTTAAACAAATCCTCTTTCAAATACTAGAATAAATCATCGTTTTTCTAATTTAATGAGAATTGTATACAGATTTGAGTTTCACAAAGGCGATCTTTGCTCTAAGAATGATACCTAGGATCTACCTTACATTGATGTTTCTTGACCTAGTGGTGCTAGTATCTGACCTGTTCTTACAAGTATTCTCCGGGAGAGATCAGGTAACATCTGAAATGTTTTAGGTTTTTGTCGTTATGGGAGTTGATCTGCCGACTTAGTCCGCTCCTTCATATGGAACTCATTATGTACTTCATGTAGTCAATTTTGAAAGTGACGTGTTTGATTACGATAACCATGCAACAAATCAAGATATTCGAGGAACCAGAGAAACTGAAGGATGAATTATTGCTCATAAGTAAAAAAAAAAAAAAAAAAAAAAAAAAGATCCCGCCGAGTGCCGAGTTTGGCGGGATTTCATCGTTTTGGGTCGCAAACACGTATAATATTTCTTTAAAGATTTGAAACCCTATGAATTATTGACTTACCTTCAATGACCTGTATGACGTTATCACTTCTCTTCACAAACGCCATGCACACAAACGTTGTCTCCCTGAAACGATAAACGTTTAATATGTCTATCCTGTTCTTACCGCATTAGATACAGACTTTAGTTCGATTTTCTTATCTTTTATCTTACAGGGCTTAATTACTTTTTTGACCTTTTGCTATCATTCACCATTGAATAAAAATATAAGAATATATATACATATAAAAATCATTCATTGAATAGAATAACTTGGTATCACAAAATGCCTCAATTGATGACGAAAATTCAGAGTTTTACAATAAAGTTATATTATAAGAATATTATCATATGAGAAGGGAAGAAGTTGCAATACCTAATCGCACATGATGGATGTCACGCACATAACATATACAAGACTACATAAACGCGTATACGCATATACATATATACAAAAAAAAGTTCTTCTTTGCACATAGATACATATATATGTAGATATATACAAAATCAAGCATAAACTCGCTCAGACATTCAATTGTACGAGAGCAAGGAGTGATATATTTGTGTTTTCAGTCACCATATGCCCACTAAACATTTAATTTGATCGTAGATAGACACGAATGAAGCTTTCGCCATTCCGTTAGTCCACAAAGAGACAATTTATCATGACAATCAAACTAGAGCTACGGTAAATTGAACCCATGTATAAAGAGGCTTTGTTATGACTATATAGAGAGGTCAATCTTAGCATACATCATTGAAGACTCAAAGAATGACATATAGTACTATTCGACACACCAATTACACACGAAAACTACACTTCAGTGAAACAGGTCAAACTATGGATAATTATAAAGTTTGGGATGACATTGATAATACAAACAATACGTGATTTATTGATCATTATAGGGCAACAAATTGGGCCGGTGTCCAACCATAAATAGCATGCCAAATATGCGTAGCTACAGTACCGGAACCAGATATATCGGGAGTTTCCGGTTTGCCAGTACTCCTGACACGATTGAATCACGGCTATCCAAAAGTGATTAGTTCGTTATTAGATTCTTCCCAGGCAATTGAAGCAAACCTCTGCCAGAATGCGGTATCGGATATTCGATCCACACTACACCTGTAACGATCTTCCAACTTGCAAGCGAATCGCCGCATTCCGTTTGGTGCCTCTTGTTGAATGACAAAGGTTACATGCAATCGTTCGTTTAACCACGGTCTTATCTGTTTTATATGCCCAATGCTTGTCATTTGTAGGCAGATACGAACTCCGATAGGCACTATTAACAAGGACAGATGGACTCTTTAGTCTTTTTTTTTATTTCGCATGATGTTGAACACCCATCTGATTCACAAGCCACGTGGAGGAAACTTCATCCATGTTGTTATAGGTGCTTATTCATAGATTTTTTCAAATTTGAAGTTAAATGTTAATTTTTTCTTAAAAATGCCAAACAGATTTAATGTAAAACGATAAGCCCGAGAAAATAGCTATTTAAGGCAAACTTATGTCGTTTTTAGATTTTTAGAAATTGTTTACTGTGAATTAACATGTATTTGAGATCTACCGCGTACAAACTGTATATACTTAGATAAATTGACGCTTCCTTAATTATCTATGGTTTCAATTGCTACCTCTAATTTATTAATCATCAATGTAGCAACTGTATTGTTTCAACGACATTTAATTTTTACTTTCAAAGTTTCTCTTCTGTCAAGAAGCACCTTTTAATCAATTGGTTTAACAATAGATACTACCGTCAACTGATCTACAGCAATCTGAATTGCTACTTCGATGTTGTTTCAGGATATAACTCGAAGTAGGGCTTGTAAGTCAAACCTTTGTTCTTCAATGAATGTTTTACATGTTGTTCTGCAGGTGGAGTTCTCATAGTCAATGTATTCGCACACAATTGGTTTATATTTTGTTATCACCAATGTCGTAGAATAACCAGTTGTTCTCTTTATTTCTATAACCTAATCCCAATTAACTAAAACCTACACAACCATTCATTCCACCCAATGGTTTGTGAAATAAAGCAAACTCATCAATAGTCATCGTGATAACGTTACATGTTAGATTAAGAACGATGAAACAAAACTCACACACGTGTCTGTTTGTCCGTCAAACGTTGAAAAGCCGAAGGAGAAACTGACGAATTTTGACTGAAAGGCATTAAACAGGAATACATCCTAAGCTACGGTGTCTCGATTCAATGCACCGAATATAAATATTCATCAATGATTGACATGAAATTTATTTGAAAGATTAATTACGTGTTAATTTCTGTAACATGTGTTCCAGATAAAGCGAAGAGTACCAATGCTTGTATTTTCCTGTAGAAATCGTGCGGAACCAGCAAGTTTCTATACAACGTTGCACACTAAAATAGTATATTCTTTGTGGAGTAGATAAATATATTTGAATCGTGGAAATATATATAACAATGTTTTACGCATAAGATTAGATCAACCATATCGCACGGACCTCTCGTAGTTGTGTAAAATACGTATATACATTTTGATGGAAATCCACGAAGTATATATATATTGTATATAAAGTATATGGCAATTCTGAAAAGTGCAGAGCAAAATACTTAAATTAGATTCCAACCCCACGGTTTTGGAATTTTCTCCTGCTTCCCAAACGTTTAGCAATTTCGACGCGTTTGCTATCCTAATAATGCCCGCCATGACTATTTCATTTTTATTTTCGTCAAAAGGGCAACAGGTCCTTAATTCGCGATTTCGTAAAAAATCGTCAAATCGCGTGTAAACTTGGCTTGTAAAAGACATTTCAAAAACATTTAAACAACAATATGGGTTTTATTATTATTCTAACTTACAATTTTGCTCATAGTTTACTGAGTTAGGCTACATGTATGCATTGCTTTCTATTCTAAATATTCAAAGTTACCATCCTATGCAAAGAAACAATGGGTACGAAATACTCATATATCTGAATTAGCAATCATTATTGGATTACTAAAGCACGAGGGAATATTTGCTGAGAAACTCTTTGAATCGACGATTGGAACAAACGTTAATCTACATAGAGAGAGATTCTAACCACCAGCCATATATATTTTTCTTGTAGTGCGACTTAATTAACACAGCAGATATTTAAAGTTATTAAAAAATCCTTTTTTTGTGTTGGGGTAAAGCAATTGTAATAAAAAAGAAGAATCATATACTACCAAACATGTTTTAAGCGATCAGTCTTAAACAGTGTGTGAAGTGTTATCTAGTCTGAGGTTATCACCAAACAGAACGGAAACCAATCAGAAAGCTCCCATAAGAAAGAGCTTTGGGACTGACTGGTGGTCGTATAAAACAGTTAATTGTCTTGTACACCACGATAGCTTTCTGTAACACTGGTAGACAATGGAGAGGAGATGCTTCTTTAGTTAATTATTTAAATACATGTAGTAGTATCCGATCACCTACGTTGCAGTTCACAGGTTGATCCTTAGCTTTATTTGATGCATCACGGAAAGGTGTTGTTTTTTTTTGCGATAAAAACAGCAGAGTCCGCTTTAAGCCAGTTTCCCTTTGTTTGGATTTGAGATAATGAGTATGAGAAATGGCAAACAATAGCAAACGACCAGATGTGTAATGAACATCAACATCGTCTTAACGATATTCAATATAAACCTATTGTGACAAAAAGGATAAATTGCTCAATCTGAGCAATTTATCCTTTTGTCACAATGGTTTCTAAACACCTCTGCAGTATACGCATAAAAGTGAGGCAAATAAGAGTAAGGGATAAATCCTGTCTGCATTTAACCTGTGTTACTGACGATACGTACTGTATATTACCAGAGTAGTAATCGTGGATTTGCCTTTTTCAATTACCGAGGAATGCGTGCATTCTATACAAAATAAATGACCAACCCTGGTTCGCCTACTTTCGTAATTAACTGTAAATGGTGCTATCCTTGTAACGCGAACCCAATCAACTCGTTGCTAATCCGGGTATTGACTAGAACAACCATATCATATCATGTAAGTCTACAGGGAAACGCGTGTAATCTGCGACTGAATGTTAACTCCACAAGCAAAGCAATCCCTCCAAGAGACACCAGTTCACAAAGTACATTAAGTCAACTCGCTCTAGAAATATGAAGATGTCATTGGAAGGGAGAAAACGGTCAGGCGATACCAGTTTCATTCGTTAGAAAGATCTAAAATGTGTATTCCTCATTACTTTAAAATCGTCTGCTCGATCGCCCCTGAAGGAGTTTCTCCCCACAACTATGTCCTCTACGACAAAGGTGATGACAGGTTTGACCTCTTGAACAATTTTTCTTTCACAAACTATGTCCTTTACTGCAAAGGTGCTTAGAGATGTCTTTATTGGGGAAAATGCTTAATTGGATTTTGTCAATGATGAGTTCTGTAGTACACCCTTAGAGTGCGTCCTCTCCTTAGTTACTATAAATAGATTCATCCCGACCCATTCATCAGTGCACCGGAAATAGCGTTTCGAAAACCGGAAGTTGAAAAGGATACTCGCACCTGCTGTACTAAATGAAGTGTATATTGGAAACATTTCTTGTCCCTTCGGATAAACCAGTATTTTATTTCTCTACAAACAAACTGAGTTTACCAAATACTTTAAAGTGCCAGCAAAACGATTTTTTCTTCATTCTTAGGAAATTATGCTATTTGTCATTGAATGATTTCTAATAACTAGCATAAAACAGCCTTTGAGCTTTCCTCTCCAAAGGCAACTTTCATTCGGTACAAACTGTTCAAATTGAGTCAATGCTTATGACGAATTTACAAATTCATTGGTATTTGAACTACTTAATGATCAATCTCGATTTTGAAATTTTAAACTGAACGAAATAGCTTCTCTTATCTATTTTGATATTATATTGCCTAATGTTTTCATATGCTTTGCTTTCCTACGCATGGAACGTCTTTACCATGATGATGTAAATCAGAAGGTCTACGATAGTATGCAAATGTTATAACACTTCTTCTTCTTATAACACATAACCAAACAATTACGACATTTAACCACTTTGTAGCAGACGACGCTTGAAAACACTGTGGGAAAAGGAGAAATTGTTCGTCACGAGCAAATTCTCATTTCCCCACAATGTTTCTTCCCTATCATAAGATTATTTTACAATTTCGAAACATTTTGAAATGCCGTCTGCAAACTCTTTCAATTTGGGACAGTCGAAAATTTGGCCCTTGATACAGGGTTAATTAGATGCAGATGGGGTCCGTCCCCCACAAACGGTTTTTAGAATGATTGAAACGCGTCTTTGTACATAAAGAGCAAAATCATTTATCATCTTGGTTATCGGAGAATGGAACTAGATTCAACGACGAAAAGCAAGTATATCTTAGAATAAAATCATTAAAACGAGTTACTTCCTTTCGTTGCTTTGTTGTTTTTGCATAAAATCATTATGCAGAAGGTTATTTGCTTTAACGGTGTTCGGATACAATCGCCCGGAAATCAATCAGTTCTATTTTTGGTCTGACCATTATTTAACATATCCATTCTAGGCACTCGGTCGTGGTTTTGATATGAAGAGATAAGAAAATGCATATAAAATATGAATATGAAATTAGTGGGAAAGTTTATACCATAGAATAAAGGCATTACTAGGTTGTGTTATCCGGAGATTAATAATAGAACGGACCTCCCTTTACGCCCGATTTTAACTTCTCATCTAAGAATAGCAATCACGTTATTATGTTCATTATACATCATTAACGAGCATATTTGGGCCTTGATATGATATGCTTGATACAAAAGAAACAATCGGTACTGTTTTATGTGACCAGTTTAATAGTCGGTGAAATGTTACTTAGTTTGAGACTACATGAATCTTAACACACGACACAAGTGATCCAGAAATCGTCTACTGATGCTTTTACATAATTTGTGGCCATATTTAGCCGGTAGTTAAACATAATGCTAAGACAGTTATAGATTTGCCTGTTATCTAATACCAATATCAAGAGATTATTTGTGACAAGGCCTGGATCAAGGCCTGTGCTACCATATTTTGACTTGCCTGTTATCTAATACCAATATCAAGAGATTTTTTGTGACAAGGCCTGGATCAAGGCCTGTGCTACCATATTTTGACTTGCCTGTTATCTAATACCAATATCAAGAGATTGTTTGTGACAAGGTCTGGATCAAGGCCTGTGCTACCATATTTTGACTTGCCTGTTATCTAACACCAATATTAAGAGATTGTTTGTGACAAAGCCTGGATCAAGGCCTGTGCTACCATATTTTGACTTGCCTGTTATTTAACACCAATATCAAGTGATTGTTTGTGACAAGGCCTGGATCAAGGCCTGTGCTACCATATTTTGACTTGCCTGTTATCTAACACCAATATCAAGAGATTGTTTGTGACAAGGCCTGGATCAAGGCCTGTGCTACCATATTTTGACTTGCCTGTTATTTAACACCAATATCAAGAGATTGTTTGTGACAAGGCCTGGATCAAGGCCTGTGCTACCATATTTTGACTTGCCTGTTATCTAACACCAATATCAAGAGATTGTTTGTGACAAGGCCTGGATCAAGGCCTGTGCTACCATATTTTGACTTGCCTGTTATTTAACACCAATATCAAGAGATTGTTTGTGACAAGGCCTGGATCAAGGCATGTGCTACCATATTTTGACTTGCCTGTTATTTAACACCAATATCAAGAGATTGTTTGTGACAAGGCCTGGATCAAGGCCTGTGCTACCATATTTTGACTTGCCTGTTATTTAACACCAATATCAAGAGATTGTTTGTGACAAGGCCTGGATCAAGGCCTGTGCTACCATATTTTGACTTGAAACAAGAATATCCTTGTGGTAATCCTACCTTCATATATAACATTGAAAATGGTTAGCGGTGCTTGTCCTCAGCAAAGAAAATTTGAAAGTCAAAATGAAATGTCGTTGAAACAATACAAATTTTGTGTTGTTGTTTGACACACAATTTAAAGGAGCCTTTGAAAGCAAAACTTACTCAGGAAGCGGCAATTTATCAAAATATGTACAGTTTATATGAAGCAGATCCCCAAAGCGATGTCATTTTGTTATATATAAAAACTCGTTAATTCACTGTATACGTACGCTCTTTAAAGAATAAAAAACACCCAAGTTTTGGTTCCAATGAGTTTTCTACTTTGCGTTTCATATAAAAGTAGAGTTGTTGTGCAACGTTAAAGAAATAGCAATTAAACTTCCAACTTTTCTCACATCTGAGAAAGAGCACCTTTAATACTGCGTAATGTAAGTATGCTTTGTACAAAGACTTATTCCAACAACGATCGCCAACGAGGTTTGTATAAGAGCTTTGTCGTTCAATGAACTCATCGTTTGATGAAAGAAAAAGAAACATTGTCTATCTGTACGTATTTCCCTGTAATTTAACGCACTGAGGCAGTCAGGCGCATAACCGTCCAAGTTAATCTAGGAATACGCTTCATTCTTGACGAAATGGCAGACGGAACGTGTAAAAGAAATGATATAATGTAACCATTCAGCTTAACCCATTACCAAACAATAAAGGCATTTGATCAGTTTATTGCAAATCACTCTGGAAAACGCTGTGGGAAAAGGAGAAATTGCTCATAACGAGCAATTTCTCCTTTCCTACAATGTTTTCCGCCATATCAGAAAATCATTTTCCAATTTCATCACATTTTGAAATGTCGTCTGCAAACTCTTTCAATTTGGGACAGTCGAAAATTTTGCGTTTGGGAAAGGGTTAACACAGATGATGGTCGTTTAACAAACGTCTGCGTTTTGAGCCTGCTCTAATTGCAACGAACAGTCTTCGTATAGACAACTTCTCCGCTCCTCTCTCTATATTTAAATTGCATTCCGAAGCCCCAGAGGTGATTTGAGGTTTGGAATTATTCCCGTGAACCGTGAATTTGAGGCAATGAAAATTGCAAATGCTCCCGCGTTTTCTTGCTTTTGGCGGCACTAACAATGCATACATTGGCACCTTGAAGGAACATGTTGTCGGTTATGGCAGCCTACAGATCACAATTATGCGAACGTTGCTTTGAACCAATTATACAGCAGTCTGGAGAAGAATGTGTGCTTGGGCATGTTACATGCACCATCTCTATCAAAATATTTTCCCACAGAGTATTCTGTTAAACTTTCTTCGGTTCTTGTATTGATATTGAGAATATCCCACAATCCAATATGGAGCAATGTGATTTCGTTTTTGAATAACGCTTGGTTTGTTGTTTGATGTTTCATTCAGCCTTAATTGTTTCCGGGGCTGATATGCCAGCCACTGACTTGTCAACACAAGCTCATAGTTACATTATATCATTATTATAGTTGTATTATCGTGTATAGTATTACATCGAACATAAAGGGAGTCAAGCTCAATCTTAGATTTTATAAACAAATCTTGAACAAGTGTTAACATTATTCTGAACAATCACACTTCTATCATGAATAGAATTTAATCAATCCGAATCATCGTTTTGTATCGAACACTATTACAACAAATTCAGAATACTTTTAGTATAAACGTATTCATGAATTGGGACGGAACCACGAAGCTTATTAACTTTACGCTCAATGACTGCTACCTGGATACTTGCCAGTACTCGCAACGATTTTTGGGAGAGTACGGGCATTTTCAACTCGTCGCTTAATTGGATAAAAACCCAAAACCTTCAGTAACCAGAGGCCGACACTTCACCACTGTCGCACAAAAATACAATGCAACACAATACAATATTTCACTAACTTACTTTAACAGAAAACATGAGGATAAAATAACATGAATCATAATGTAAACTAGATCACACGTAAGTCATTTGATGCTGGTAAAGTCGTGTGGGTATCTCACGTTATAGAGTATATTGATCAGAAAGAAAGCTAAATCCTTCAATCAATACACCATATTACTCATTGTCTAGACTTTTAATAAGCACGTTAGTTCCCATCACTTATCAAACGCTTCGAAAATGTACCCATCTGGACAAGATGTCAGTTATTACATCGGTTGCTATATGCAAGACTATAGCAATTCATTCAGAACTCTTTATGACTTTCTGTTGTTTTGCAGTGAAGCCTCGATAACTAATTGCTTTTGGTCAATAGGAGATAGTCATGTAGCCATAGGTCATAAGGATGTCTAAGAGTGTTTATTCTCTAAGAGCGTACGTTTGGTACTATCAGTGACGAGAGAGTCCGCCAGTAGACGACCTTGCAAAGATATGTGAGAAGATTAAGCCTTGCGAAATTGCGAATATATAAAACCTCGAAAATTAATCATCTATTATTAGAATAGAGTACTTTAGAAAGCAGGCAGATAAGGATTATAAACCGATGTTGTATTCCAAATTTTAAACTCGATGGACATGTTTGATACACAGAATCAAATAAGTTCTACTTATAAATTAGTTATAAGAGATGAAACAAAATGTACATTAACCGGTCCATATCTAGATGAAGTATGCAATGGAGTTTACCACTGTCCAAAGTTTGAACACAGTTTTTAAAGTAACACGCCACGTCTTGATACCAATATAGGATTGCTTACTTCAAATCCACTGGCAAACAAAATACTATCACGAAAAGAAATCTTCCAAACGTTCGAGGCCAAACAACTGCTAGTCATTGGCTTCTCCAACGGGTATTCTCGGAATTCAGACTAAATACGTCAGTCCCCGATAAAACAATAAGATTTGTATACCAAAAACTCAGTAGTGAAATAATTACGTAATAGACATGGGGATTTTCGACAATTATGTAGTATTCCGATTTTACCACAATCCATACACATTGTACAACGACATGATAAATAATCTGTAAAGGGAAATATATACATGTATTTGAATTATGGTGTTTATTGGAAAGGGATGTTACAGGTACATGTAAGCATAGTATATATTCATGTAGTATGATGAATCAACAAACATACATGATGCAAATAGTATGATAAATCAAAAGATATACATGATGCAAATAGTATGATGAATCAAAAGATATACATGATTCATATTGTATGGTATACATGATACAGTCATACTTGTGTGAAGAGGTCAGTCTTTGGATCTAAGAAAATTGGCTCTTTAAGACAGGTTGGCTGTTTAACACAAGTTGATGTACACTATAAATCCAACAATGGGCATTTAAATGGTGGTTGATTAACACAAGTTGGACTGGTTACATATGAAACTACAAATGTATGTACGTGTTCATGTACGTTCACCCACTCTGACAGTGTTATCTAAAGTTTTGGCTAGTATAAAGTTTTTGAGGATTGATTAAATGACATAAGAGGCGAACCTTACATTTCAGAACACTGTTTGCCTTTCATATGTGTCATTGACGTAAAGGCTTGAGTCAAATTCAGGATTACACAAACACACAAAGAAACAAACAGACTTACTGATGTGGTCCAAGTTGCATGACCTGATAACGTCCGCTGTCTTCCTGCACGATACACGTCCGATTGTATAACAGATATTTCTCCGAACAATTCCCGAAAAGATTCGAAGTTGCCCGACGTAGTTTCCGTTCGCACATGAGGTGATTCGACTGTTTCTGGCTCCATATTTGCGATCTCTGTACGAAGACTTCCTGCATCTCGCGAATCTTCGGCTCGTTTCGTAATCCGATCCACATCACGTTCGTTTGCCATGGTAACGGCTGGCCTTGCTCGTCCAGCGGGCTTTGTACGAAGTCTGGGAACACACAGTCGTTGTTAAAGGCACCTGGAAATATCATCAGTGGATTAAATCCCGAGTTGGACGAGTAGTTACTGTATACTTATACAAATGCAGCAAGAGTCTACAAGGCAACTTTGTAAGCTGAGAGGCTGCTATTGAGAATGGTTTCTATTTAATTGCAAAAATAACCTGCAGGTTTTGGGTATATTTTGTCTGGTTGGTCTTTCGCACAATTCCTAAATCTGCGTATGAATAAGACTGTAAAACAGCTCCCTAAAAGGGCACGTTTTCTTCAAATTTAATGAATCCCGGACTTTTGTCCCAGTTTTGTGTATATATTGGGGACGGGGGAGAGGGGCGGGGTGTAAAAGTTCTCGCTATACAAAAGGATTGGCAAAAGTCCGAGATAACAAAGGTCCAGGGGCGGCAAATGTCTGCATATCATACTTACACCATCAAAAACGGTTTCGTTCTTTTGCTTTTGGATGGGAGCATGATATATGTGTAAAAATATATATCTACAAAGATTTAGTATTACATAAATGATAGTGCAGGGTAATTCTTTGATAAGAATTCATACAGTCACCACAATTCTAAGACATATTTGATGAATAGCTATGGCTTAGTATTGTAATGAGTATATGAAATAAGTATTTTTTATCCACATATGTCACATGAATGGGTTGTTATCACGTTTGCAAAACTCGTTCTATAAACTTTTTTTTTAACCTGAGAACAACCCATTCTAATAACATAATTTTGATATCAATCGAAAGGAGTTAATTGTCGTCAATGTAAACACCATGTACAATGCCGTCTAGACAACTACCGGTGGATCATGCACCAGATCCAGACCGTTATATCAACCAATCCGGCCATCAACTGTGTTAACTTGTGCCGACTACATAATGACTTCACAAGAACCTGCAACATAAATCGCCAAAGTGCTAACACAAGGCGCATTGCGTAATGAGTCTGTCTCGCCATTAGTTGTTTTCTAATGACTTGTTAAAAACTGTTGAGTGAAATATCAACCAACCAGGCAACGAATGAATTATTGTGGATTTGAAAACCAATTCTCTTTCCCATACGCTACATTCAAATGCCACAAAACGGGAACAACAGCAAAAACTACTTATATAGAACAGACGATCATCTTTATGGTATTTGGTGACAACATTTTAAAAAATTATAAAATTATTATTTTAACAAAAATGATATTTTTTTGTTTTGCTGCTTTGTTTCCAAATAGATAAATACCTTCAAAATTGATTGATTTATCATCCACAAACTCTTTTTCACATTGGAACAATCGAAATATTTAGCACGAATTACATTATGTGCAACTTAATGTTTTAAAGAACGGATCCCTTTTTCGGCAGCTTTTATATTTGCTTTAGCGGTGTCTTAGCAATTTCGCATTTGTGTATTGAAATACGCATGTATGAATTATTTTTAAACGTAAAAACGTTTATTACATGGGCCAATGTTGAACGACATAAGTGTTCTTGAATATTTAAAATGTACACTTTTCAAAAGATGTTTTGTCATTTCTCAAATTCCTTTTCATCCCATCAGGTGCTGAATTTAAGGAAGGGCAAAAGCCTTAACCCTTTACCAAACGCCAAATTCAAGACTGTCCCTAATTGAGAGAGCTTGCAGACGACATTTCAAAAAGTGATGACATTGAAAAATAATCTTCTTATAGAACAGACAACATTGTGGGGAAAGAAAACATTGCTCGTTAAAAGTAATTTCTCCTTTTCCCACAATGTTTCCAGAGTCGTCTGCAACACTGTGGATAAATGTTGTTATTGTTTGGGGACGGGTTATGTCGAAGAATGGCGGGGTTTCTACGAATATGGAAGCGATAAAGTTCTCACCGAACTTCTGTTGTCAAACTTTCCGCTTACACTCTCTCGAGGCTGTGACAAATTAAACTTATCATACTTCGAGACGTAACGTAATATGGGCGCTGTACAAGTAGCATCAAACTCAGTTAGTCTTCTTCAAATTCCGGAGTTCGCACGATTATTTACGATTTAGGTTCTGGGAATTCTAACCATTTACCTAATGCTGGTGACTTCAGAGACATCTACCGAACTATTTTTAAACAAGCAGAATTTGCAAATATCCAACAAGGTCATATGTTATAGACAATGATGTTCAATATGAAATTTTAGCGTGTTTTACTTTCAGACCACAAATCTTAGAATAAGTACCTTTAAAGGTGTAAGTTAGACGGAAAAGACGAAAACGTTTCAATTAGGTCACTGACTCATTTTTCGTAATCATCTAACATCGTCGGTGTTGGATTATGAAAAAGTCGTATCAAATGAAATTTTATGGTTACCAGAAAAGAAACTCATTTGAGAAATAGTGAGATCTGAAACATGAATGACAAGTTGGTATCGCTATCTATTATGCCTTCAAGCATCGGTATATATGGACATTATATAATTATATATTATATATTCATATATCATACATCAAAGAATCCTTCAATATAGCACGGTATGTACGGGTTATTCTTCCGGGGCATTTCTTTATTCTGCGAAACTAACCACCATGCTCTCAATGAATCTAATAAACGTTCGGATTTCCAAATTAAGGTTCCCCAAGAATGCCTCTGGCAGAACGAGAATTATCTTTCAATTACACTACGTAAGCGATGATGGGAATTTAGGACAGATACGATAGATAGAGATTCGGGTTCGATGTTGTCCATCATCTCGCTGAACCGGGTGACAGTTTCTTATTCCTTTGTAAATAACTGGAGGCAGTTAGTTAGTGTTAGTGACAGTCTCGAGTACACATGAATGTAACTTTTTGTTTAAGTACACAAATCGTTTACATTCAACAGACAAACCATTCTCGTACTTAGCCTTAATGAAGGATATAATTACAATATATCAAAATGCCATTTACTATAAAGTAAGAAACACGACCAATGTATTACCCTTAGTCTTTTATAAATTGGAAACTACAACATTGTTTAGCACGGTTCTCGTTAATACAAGGTCAATGAAATGAACACATATTCCCCATTGTATCTAGAAATAATTTCGTACGATCGCAAAAAGGTACATACATTCCTAATTTGCATACATTGAATCATTTAAATACTTTTCAGCCGTTTTTCATAAAAAGAAAAAAGGTTATGATTGGTATGAACCACACGCAAATCTATCAATTTCTTAGACCAAAATCATGAGTTTAACGTTTACATTCAGGAGAAACATTTACGTTTATGACCGACATATCCGATGGAGCAACACATTGGTCATCCCATGCACAAATCTCAAAAACTGGCAATTAGGGAAGTGTCCAATTGTTCCAAAGTTTTCCAAAGCTTGGTTTCATCCGATTTACAAGGCTCTAAGAAAACGAGATTTGAGACAATTGGGTTATCAGCATCATTGTTAGGGCAATGAAATTACCTGTCGGATAGGGGTGAAACTCTTTGATATGATTAGGTTTATTATGCATTTCACGGAAAATATTAACACAATAATGCAACAAATACAATTTCTCCGTACCGTAGCGTTCTATAAAGGAATGGGACAAATGTATATAAAAAAACAAAAACAATGCACTGCTCATGGAAATATTTTTAAAATGCAAACGATGCAAGTTTTGGTTCAAACGTTAGAAATTGTAAACATTAACTGACACATCTTCATATAAATCCAAGGTAGCAAACGGGAAAATGACATCACCGCTTGTAAGTGATGGCTTTTGCCTGTTGGTGACTTGCATAATTCCCGAGGAGCTACTGCTTAATTCATTCACAAAAGAAATTGAAAGATAACCTCTAATTTTTTTTTATGTTTTCTTTTTTTCAAACTAAATCCTTCATAAAGGTCAATTGCAAAAGTAAAGCAACGTTAGATGATTGAGTCGTTTTGATGTTAAACAACGCCGCATAAATAGTCCACGTTTCATTTGATACACATGTATCGCTTACACCCTTAGAATGCTGGGTTTATAAAAATAGATTTCTGTGTCGTCTGCTTTACAGAATCTTAATGGCGTTGAGGAAAGATAATCAGAGTGGCAAACAGGTTAGATCACAGGTTAGAAGCCAATTTACTTGGCGGCTGGCCTGGACCCAATCTGTTTGCATAAGCATGAAGTCGGTTCCAGCGCTATAAGGGTAAACAGACGGCCAATCACTTGTAGATTGATGTATGTACTAGTGCGACGCCCTGCTTTGCTCGGAGACATTTTCAATGCTTTTTGCGTCACAGAATAGAGCAGTTTATGGGAGCTCCTGTTTTATTACGGTTCTCAACAAATATTTGCTTAGATCGTTTCAAAACCCGTTATTAATATTGTTTCTTCTCTAGTAACGGGAGTAGTTTCTAGATCAATTCAACACACCGCTTTGGGAGATGTTGAAATGAAATCTTATTGGAATTGTCTGCCAAGATCACCTCAGGCCATGTTAGGCAACCCGGCGTTACTATTCGAATGAGACACTCTAACTACAGTAACCAACGTGGTCGGAACACGACAGAACAGTTTAGTATGATATAATTAGATTAAGATTGAAAAAGAAGGGGAAGAAAAGAAGGAGAAGAAGAAGAAGAAGAACGAGAACAAGAACAAGAAAAACAATAACAACAATAACAACATCAATATCAAGAAGAACATAAAGAACAAAAGGAACAACAACAACAACAAGAACAAGATCAAGAAAAATAGAAGACCAACAATAAAAGCAAAAGAAATGAGACAAGGGACATTGTAAAATGGAGAAAGTTTTACGCTGATATTCGATATTCTTGATTTCCTTAAGGAGTCAGTCCATTAAGGTTCGATTACGACTCAAAATCAGGACAAATAGATGGTCTAGATAATCACCAAGTTACCTTACTTACATTCAAGATTACAAGGGTAGGAGAACTGAAAAGGTGGACATACAATATAAAGTGTGGGTGCATGTACCAGCCCCTGATTTAACGCCATTCCTTACATTGCACGGACTTTGAAACTTACTAGAAATTTTCTTAAATGCTGTCTGATAAAGTAAATTGAATTGTTCGATTATGCAGGCATTTAGATGAACTTTTGAAAGTACAACCCATATATCGTACTATGGCTAACATAAACACACGCATAACACACGCACCTTTAGAAAAAGCTCGTTGCATAACGCTATAATTTGTCAAACGGGTTCCATTTTATTAGTTTTCACTGCAACGTTACTTTATTTACCATTACTCAACTAAACTATGTCCTTAAAAATGTTTTTGTCAATTCTTCTGTTAGTTCATTTTCTTTCTATATGAGTTTTACACGACTTTCTATTGTTGCAAAATATATAAGTTGATCTTTATTTTATTGGTAGTGCACAAGCCTGCGGTATATAAAACACTTATACATGTAATGTATACAAATGGCAGCTAACAACTCTTTATAAAGCATTGGTCTAAATGCAGTATAAAGGATTCCCGACTTTATGATTTATGATAAACGAAAGAGTAAAGGATAACACAGATAAGTTATGGACCACCTTTTTCTTACATCTTTAATGAGGTTTGTTCTACACTAAATCGTATAACAGAAATTATTTCCCCAAAACGGTAATTCTATTCCCATCGCGATTGAGTAGAAGATTCGATTATCTGAATGCCTTCTTTCCTAGGTCGGAAGATATTCGCTTTCTCTAACCCGTACCTTATTTGTTCTTAAATGTCTAGTTGGTTGTTGAATTGATAGTGTATTTAACGTTGTTTTCAACAATATCCCTGTTATATTGCTCTGATCAGCCACCTATCCTTGCATTTAGTATGTTCTTACAAGTACTGGAAAATTGTCTTTTTAATTGGTTGGCTACTTTCCCAAATAAACTTCATTGATAAATGGTAATAGATTCATAAATCCTGTCCAATCGACTTCAAGAAACGTTAGGAATCATATTAGTCAAGCTTCGTCTTGAACCAACTCTATTTATTGAACTAAAAGCGTCACATATACAGCACTTACCAATATAAAATGGACACACACATTTAAGAAATAACACGATTTCTTCAATACCATAGAAAGCATTGTGACAAGAAATAATTTGATCATCTTGTGCAAACTTTCATTCTGCCACAATGTAAAGTGTAATAAGATGCAACAGTGAATCATGATTTAGGCGACCACCCATATTCAATGTATAAGATACTTGGAAAACTCACCTTATAACAGGTCACACGCCATGACGTTACATGTATCTTCCAACGGCTAGCTTCTTAAATGAATCTGAGAGTTTTCTGATATATTCTTTATATGTTATGATGCAATATTTTGTTAAAGATGATGTCAAATGTGACATTGTACTATTAACATTAAGAAACCAATTTTTGTTCACTGTTTTTGTCATATTTTACTAAGCCACTTTAAAAAGACAATATTAATTTCTAACAAAACGACAAACGGGTTATATCGAATCTTTGCTTGACAATGCACGTTACGAGGAAGTATTGTTTTCTCAACGTGGTTTTTAAAGTTCTTCTTTACAAACTTGTAGAATTGGCTCTGTATTAAAATGAAGGCTTCTTAATCATACAATATGCATAACATAGTATGTAAATAAACTATGATTGAGCAGTTTTTTCTTCTGTTGCAAATGATTAACGAAACACACGGAATAGTAACCATCCATAGGTGGCGTTGTGTTGTGTTGTGTCTTGTAGCAAATATATAATACAAAACGAGGCGATAGCCTTTGAGTGCAGATAAAAGTTACTTTGCGAATTTGGTTGAATTGGAATACATACGCCATTTTCAATAGTATTTCAATAATATCACCGCAGTCAACGCACCTGTCCATGCTTGAGGTATTTTCACGTGTTAGGCAAACCGTCTGCTTTCCCTTATGGTGAAAATTGATCAATGACGAGAGACAAACGCATTAAGCTGCAATGACCAGATTAAATGTCGGAAAAATAAATTTTCGCGTTTGGTCTCGAACCAAGGATCTATGTATTCCAATCTTGACCGAGCTAATTTCATTCCTCTACTCCAAATAAAATCATATTGCTACAACTACATCCCTATATAAAAGCAAGCTACGCATTACAAGAGGGGCAATGCAACAGCAGTATAAGAATTTACTGTAAGAGGACGATTTGATAAACTTTGAGTACAGCTAAGGGTGGCTTGGCGAAGAGAACGTAGTAATTTCCTTCAAATTCCTGCTGCCAAATTTGGAAGGCCAGACTTCCCCCTGTCATAATTAACATGCGACCCGCGGCATACAAAGTTCATCTTTATTTTAACTCTAGAAAAAATGGGCGTTGCAACCATTGTAGACAAGTATGGTTTATGTACACAATTTCACCTTTGATAAGGTACTTTTACAAGTACTTACTTCATTAGGAGGCACAATAATGATCAAAGAAAGTTAGACTATATGCGAAATGCAAATATAATCAATCCTTTTTCAAGTGACTATTGTGGAAGGGGACAGTATCGTGATGAATAAGAGAAAAAAAACGTTTTAATACGGACGCCAGTCATTTAGAAAGCTCTAGCAGGAGCTTTCTGATTGACTGGCGTCCGTATTAAGAAAACACCAGTCTACATGTATATAAGATTGAACCACTATCTATGAGCTTAAAACACGATCGACTGTATAGTTGTTTATGGATAGAATTATGCATATCACAGGCTAGACCAATATACTGATTTGTGGAAGCCATAACAGACCCCCTTTTTCAGTTTAACGCCCTCCACAAAGCCACAGCTCAGCTTGTTAGCCAGAGAGAAGGTGATTGAATTCCAATATTTCTTCAATTCAATTTCACATACGTTTTCATACCGAGGCCTTCTGACACTTGTTTTTCTCTGATACACTAAAACGTCACACTTCCTTTATGTCTATTGAAAGACATGCTACGTTTGGTTTGACAGTGAAACTTTTTCGACAATGATTTATTGTACCATGCTATAAAATCGTAACGTTTATTCTATTCATCTGCCGCACCGAATTGACATCCATCTTGTGTCAAAGTTTGGAGCCAACCATTGAAAGCTGTCAATTATCTAATAATGAACGTAAGGTAGATTCGTCTAAAGTTATAGTTTATGTTATGAAACTAATTTTGAACTTGATATAGATAAGCAGTTTGTAAGCGGTATCGTTGAAAATAATTAAGTTCATTAGATCGCACCATACCTTAGACTATATGTTTGAATGAAAAATATATTTATGATACTTTCATGATTTGCTGAGACCAATTACGCAAAATGTTGCCCCTACTGATGAGTCGATCTTAAGTGTTTGTTAGCCTTCCCACTGATTCATATGTTATATGGTGTTTTTTTTCCTGGTCAATTGTATTCTTTGACCACATACTGTTTGCCTGTAGGAATTAAGTCTTTTCACCATCAAGTCTTAATTGGGAGACAAAAAAATGATTGCACTTTGGTTTACCTTAACTTTCGATTACTAGCTTTCATCAGAGCTGCATATGTTGTTTGATATTGTGATATCAATCTCGTATATAAAACATAAAAAGCGAACTGATACTATATAGTGTCTAGGAAAGTGTTGTGTCTGCCTAATAATATTAGATTAAACTGATGGAAAACACGGGTGTCAAACGTATTTGTTAACGCTTCGAACCAACTTCTACACTAAAGAAACACATTAAAATGGTGTATTATTTGTTTAATGAACATAAAATATGAAATATCATGAAGCTTTCTTCATAAAAGACGTTAACACTGTTGTATGAAAGATGTTCGTTTCCTCTATAAACTAGTTCCATGGCTATGAATTTAACACAGACTAAAATAATGTTAACAAACTCTTATTCTCATTCAAATCTAAGCTCATCCCTTCGTTTCAAGACCGATGGCAGGTGATTCAAACCCGCTGTCTATTGTACACTAAAGGTCATACGTGTTCCATTTCCATAGTACTGCATCATACACGTTTGCATATCTGAAGTATCTGCATCATGATGGGTCATACAAGACCATGACGTTGCATCATGTACATGCATATATATATAAGGCGTCTGCATCATGACGGGCCATACAAGACCATGACGTTGCATCATGCACATGCATATATATAGAGAATAGATGGTTGGTGTCGTGAATCGGAAATGTTATCGGGCAAGGCTTAGGAATATTATCCGGTGAGCCGAAGGCGAAACGGATAATATTCCGATGCCGAGCCCGATAACTTTTCCTATTCAAAGACACCAATCATCTATTCTATTTATCCTGTTACCTTTATGTATTCTTTCAAACAAATAATATGTAAATAAAACACGAGAAAGAAGGAAAAAATATGTAGAGAATGATGTTAACATGACGTCATTTCGTTTTTATGACGTCATGATTTGTCGCGTGCATGTGTTACATGGTTAGTGCCGGATATCACAAATGTTATACGGCACCTAGTTATCTGTCCCCAAATGGCACTAGTGACAGGATAAAAGAGGCTTCTGCATCATGGCGGGCCATACAAGATTATGACGTTGCATCATGCACATGCATATATATAAGGCGTCTGCATCATGACGGGCCATACAAGATTATGACGTTGCATCATGCATATGCATATATATATAATAGGGATGGGAAAGAATATTCGAATATTCGAATATCCGAATAGCGGGTCGAATATTCGAATAGCAAAATAGTATTCGAATATTCGATTTTAATGAACCCATATTACTGTATGTTGACATAAATTTTATTCAAAAATAATGTTGTTTTATTTTCATTTTCTAATATATAAAGCGTCTGCATCATGATGGGCCATACAAGACCATGATGTTGCATTAAGCACATTCGTGCATATTAAGGACCTACATCATGAAGGCTTGTGCAAGCGAAGTATCTGCATCGAAAAGGAACCATGCAATATGGTGATCTTGCACCAAGCTAGTTTGGTCTGGCAATACAAGACCGTGATGTTACATCAAGTATATGGGGGCATGTAAAGCGCATTCATCATGCTTGGTCATGTAAGCGAAGAATATGCATCACACAGCACCATGCAAGACGATGACCTTTCGCCAAGCTAGTTCGTCCAGGTAAATTACCAGCATAATGCAGGGCTATGCAAGACCGTGATGTTGCATCATGTGCTTACAGGTATATAAAGCGTCTGTATCACACAGGACCATGCAAGACGACGAATTTGCACAAAGCCGATTACATGTACCAGCATCCTGCACGGCCATACAGGACCATGGTGCTTCATCTTGCACGCTCAGGTAAAGTATCGTTCTTTTACCTTTTGGATTTTGTTGCGGTAGGGCAACTTTCTAATACATTATAGAATTCAATATGGCATCACTACATATCAACCAATCAGTTTTCATAATAGTCGACGCTTACCTACATGTAATGCAGGCGTTACTAATTAAAAGTATTTGATTTGCCGTCATATTAAGGGTTGTTACTTACTCATAAAAAACTTTATTTCTTGTTTGAGTTACATGATATACTAACAAGTAGTCGAGGCGTAGCCCTTCTTTGTTCAATTGGCAACCTAGAAAGTGTGAGTAACATGAAGTTTTATTGCTGATTCTTAGTCGATATGGGTTCCACATTAAATTGAGCAAGGTTGCCACTCTAATCTGCATAAATTAAAAATGGCCACCGGAAGTAATTCTGAAAACATTGTGCGAGAGATATTTCATAACATATGACATGTTACAAATGTTTTCTGGGGTTTAAAGGTATGGGAATTCGATTTCTGACGTTTGTTTGTATTTTCATTCACTCAGAAAGGAAAAGAAATGAGATTTTAACCAATTGTGTTGTATTTTGTGCATCTATTTCACTTTTTGATACTTTAATAATCTAATAAGGTCATATATGAAAAAGATTTGCACCATAAGTCAAATGTCATCTTATTATTACTCAAAACTAATTTGGGTCTAGATCAGTTCTGGTAATGTTTAGACCAGTTCTAGGAAATTAAGAAAAACACATCCCTAAACAAGCAGAAAAGAAACCAAACGGATACCTACATTGTATTATGCAATGCAAAGTCTCAAGTGGTTTAGTTAATATAAAACAACTACTTAAGAAGCATCTCATAAGGTCCAATGTTTTAGCATTATTTTCCAATCATTGTTAAACAAAGGGAATGTTTGAAGCCGGTCTTAAACTCATGATCCAGAGAATGGAAACTTGTTGTGTCAACGGACTGCGTGATCCAATTCGGGTCTAACCTGACAGAAGTGAAAAATGAAAAGAAACAATACACCGCTACCTTTTATAACTTTATACAGTGAAAAATAGGCAAAGGGAATATATATTGTGTGGGGTGAATATTGGTTTCGTATTGTAAGATACATGCCAAAGATCCTCATTAAACATCATGGAGTGTGCAATGTTCGGCGTCTGACCAGTTTCAACAATATCTGGCTATCATGAATATCAACTGAATTTAGTTTTTGCTGTTTTTTTTATTTTTTTTTTGCAGTGTTGAATGTGAATATTATTACAAAAGCATAATAAAGGCTGAAAAGTGATTACATTTTATGCTCCCCCAAAAAGCTTTCTATTCACAGAATACCCCATAATCATGTTATGAGAAACGTTCTTAGGAATATAAAATTCAATGGCTTGCCCTAACCCTTGTATCCAAAAATGTCCAACACCACAAACAATAACCATTCCCTTTGCTTCGTAATCATCATCACCAGCATTTTGTCCTCCTTACACCCTAAAACTGCTTTATGAAAGGGTCTTTTCTTCTTTATCAACAGTTTTGTTTGTTTGTTTGGTTTAATGGATGTTGTAGCAATCCTTCCCATCAGAACAGGTTGTAATTGAGGTGCTTAAACGACGCTCTTTATGATAACCTTGCGACATGACTCTCTGTTATATGTTTCCTCCTCTAAGCAATGCGTTTACAGCAGATGATGTAAAATAGCTTGTATGGGGCTGCCCACCCCCACACTGAGTAATCTTCAGCAGACCTTATCTTGGGGTTTGCTATATCGGAATAAAGAATCAGAAACAAGCTGTCTACATTTTTGTCTATTCTGAAAGGTCATACAAAGCATTGATCTACAACGTTGCTGCTTTCACAAGCAATTTAGTGCTTCTTTGGTACCTTGACTCTTTTCATCCATGCATATTAGACAGTCCAGGATAATGTCACGAGACTGTGTTCAAGGTGCTTAACTGTTCTCTTTCCATTTTGATATGATGTTTCACATCCACAGACAGCATGCTAGGGGCTCTTTACAAGACAATAGAACTTCCGATAGCCTTGCGTACAAATCTCCATGCACTTAACATGTGCACCCTTGTCAGTGCAAGTGGTTGTGAACACTACAATAGACTAAAAGGACGAATATATCCATATCACCACTAAGCTCATGGACGACGCTCTGTTTGGATCTAGAAATCTACAGGACATCGGAGACTATAGTCATATCTGCCTCGTCATGAAGGAATATTCCATCATCTTAAGTATCTAGTGTGGTATTCTCACCAAGCCTAAAATTAACATGATACTAGCAAGAAGCTTTTTTTGTTATACTTGCTATGCATTGATTAGTTTTCTGTTCAGCAAGATATTGGCTATAAAAAAATCGTGTTCTATGGTGACTTCTTCTGATAGTCTCATAACTCATGTTCTTTGGCAGAAATATAGTGGTATTTGACAAACATTTCCTCTTTCATCATTGTATCATAAGTGTTCAGATTTTATTGGATACATTCAATCAGGACTATAAAACTTCCAACATGCAGCCAAACTATGTGATAGGACAAATCTGATACAATAACTATCACAGTATCAGGCGCCTCTTGGTTGATGTCTACTTTGACTAGCTGTATAGGTTACAGAAGACGATAATTCTTGTACCTTTGTGATTAAAATCGTACCCGTCAATGAGAGTAGAGGAGAATGCACATATACCACATGTACCTGTAATGTTACTGATTTCCTTTCCTTTCTCCCATATTATCACTTTCAGGATCTGGACAGTCACATGACTTGACAGGTATGGTCTACTTTATTTAAGAGATTCGGGTGCTTATCCTCGTGTTAAAGGCTTTGATCATGAGCATCCGAAGTGAACACATGCTTCATCTTTCATCTCTTTCTTATGAAGTTTATTATCCAAACTGATCAGCATCCAAGAACCCACCACAACATCTACATACAATATCCAATTTTAATCAACTGAAAGTACATACCAAGCATATTGTGTCTGTCTAATAAGGAATAATTACTTCATTATTTATAATTCAAGGTCACATTCTTCACATGGATATAACGCCCTCTCTCTATCTTCATGTCCAAACTAATGAACAAAAAGTGTCCGAAGCAAGAAACTGTCCGCTTAGCATCATCAAGTTGGATTTAGATCAACAGTTTCGAATCTGTTGAGCTTGCTTAAATTCCTCCGGTCCAACATACATGAAGGCAATGGCAACACCATCAAATATTCGCAGATCTTTCATCCAAGACTGAAATATTCAACATACAAGTCAGGCAAAGATGCTGCTGCGATATGAATTTTAAATCTAAGCCTTTCATTAGTTTGACAATACAGCTATGAGAGGATTTATCAATGTGAGTTTTAGCTAGTGACATCTTTTAAACGCACTGACTAATGCCAGATCACTTGCTTTGTTGCAGCAATTTGTATTTGGTTTGAAAAAAAAAGATTAGATGTTTACCTTGTACTTCGTGGGATACATCGCTTTATCAAAACAATTTACTTTCTTTCATAATCAAATTTTAAACTTGATGGAATTATTCCTTTGTAATGTTAATACAAAAGTAATAACGGTATTACATATTTGTGTTGAGCATCATACAAATGACACTGTACGGTATGTATGTTTCTCTGAATGAAAGGCTTGTTGTATGTTGTATATTGCTATTAGATCTTGTCTCAATATATGGTTGTCTTATCAAATTTTAACAGTATGTCCTGAAAATGGTATGCATTGTACAGAATGCAAAATCCATGATCAAATAGCCAGTAACAATAACTTCTGTATTTTCAAAATGGCGTCTGGCCGCCATCTTGATTTTTTTCAATACAGAGTGGTCAAGATTGAAATTTAACATCAAAAATGAACTTTTCATACCCCAAAACCACAGAAAGGACACCTTACATGCCATATTTTTTTCTTAAAGATGTCGTATAGAAAAACCACGATGCTTATTGGCGGCAATTTTTAATTAATGCAAATTATGCAAATTGCCCAAAGTTGCAAGATGTGGCAACCTCGCTCAATTCAATGCAGGACACATGTAGACTAAGAATCAGCAATAAAACTTCATGTTCCTCACAATTTCTAGGTTCCGAAAATTTCGCCTCGACTAAAAAACCTGTTCGAAAGAAAAGGGTCATCTCTTCAACAACGTACCAACCTCAGTTCCATTGTGACATGCTATGTTTAGAAAATTTAAGAAAATTTAAGAAACCGAGGGTTCAATAGCCATACGCATTCATGCTAACTATTGAATTGTTAGAATTAATGCACGCCATTTTGAACCAAACTTTCTACCGATTCTCTTCCAAAAGATCTTATTTCCGTCGTTTTAACAGCAGAGATACGTCTTTTTGACAAAGCAGTGACGATTCAGACAATTAGATGTCGCAAAAGAGATACGAATAGTTCGAACCGTCTTCCAGGCGACAATCGAATGTAATTAAACGAGTCACGCGGATGGCAGACGGTTTGGCGACTAAATTGGAGCCATCATCCAACCGCTCGCAACGTCCCCATTGGATGTCGTTTAATAAAAACTAATGTGTTACAAGGAGGCACACTTTTCTTGTAACAATCATGGGTGCATGCAACAGCCATTTAACACGTATGTCAATAGAGGAATTGGCATAGATACCATGATTAGTGAGGTAAGAAAACGGTTACCCTTAATAAACAAATTGTCTATTGTTAATACTTTGTAGAATCAGTACCTCGAATACGGATGTCCTATCCAAAAACGAAATTTGGTCCAGTCGACTTTATCTAAGTTCACTTTGTTATCTATTCTCTTGGTATTGTGGGCCAGTGGCCTGTATTCACAAATCAACTTAAGTTGTAAAACTGTCCAGTCGACTTCGAATGACAGAGATTCGATTGCATATATACAATAACAGGTAAGCTTCATCAAATGTTTAATCAAACGAAGTAATTGGAACATACCGTGTACAGACAGGTGTATTAATGTTTATTTCACAGGTGGTCATTCCCGTTGAGGTAAAGGATGGTAAAACTTGAATTAGCTTTGTGTTCTACTATTTGACCGTCAACAGTTTTGTCTTTTCGAAAAATTCTTCTATATTGGAGGAACAGTTCTTATAGGGGTCAGTTTTGAAACACAGTTGTTACGAATTAAAAAAATACACCATGCACGAAGCATTTACCATTTAACTTTTAGAACGCTGGGTCATTTTCTGAAAATTGATTTTTGTGTCACATTGAATATCTGCTTGATGTTGATGAGGAAAGAGTAGCAAAAAGGTTTGATCAAAGGCCAACCACGAATGTGCTTCGTGGCTGGCTTGGATTTACCTGTAGGCATAAGCGTATAGCAAGTGTAAAGACAGTCACTCAGTAAGAAAGTTACCAGTTCAAATGCTCGACGAAGGACGGGCCACATTGTTTACACGTTAACCTTTATTTCATCCCTAGCCGTCTGGAACAAGCGCTGTATATCTAATTATGTTTTAAATCTTGTTAATGTCTGAATATATCTGATTATAACATCTCTCACGGGATACACACGTTTTGATTAATGGTGTTACTTTTTAATCAAATCAAATTAGGTTCAATTTCAAGATATACGAAGAAATCCACGAATAATTTGGTCAATTTTGAATTACAGTTCTGTTGGTTTGATTGAATTATATCAGGAAACGCCAAACCCCAAGCGTGAGTATACAAAGACGATGGCAGGTTCACAAACAGTGTCTGTAATGATACAATCTCCACTGGAAACGACATGATCTCAGATACATGTACGCTAATAAATACTTAACCCTTTACCAGACGCCAAATCTTCGACTGTCCCAAACTGAAAGAGTTTGGAGACGACTTTTCAAAATGTAATGCACAAAAACCCCCAAAATCAATCTTCTTATGGGCCAGAAAAACATTGTGGGAAAAAGAGAAAGTGCTCTCTAAGAGCACTTTCTCATTTTCCCACAACGTTTTCCAAGGTCGTCCGGAACAAACTGGTCAAATGTCGTCATTGTTTGGTAACATAATGGATATGTAATATTGCCATATATGCCCAACAGTACACATATAGTTGGGCAAATCGTACCACAGACACCGACTATTCCTGTGATAAGTGCTATTCACTTGTATAAACGTAAGATATTCTAATAAAATGCAACTTAAAGTAAAGGTATTCATATATATGTACATGTAATAACACAGTACCGATAATACTTCGTTGCTCGGTACAATTTACTCGTTTTATGTATGTGTTCAAATCCATATTGTATACATATGTTCTTTCTTTTTTCATATTTTGTGTATTTATTTTGTGTTTTTTCCGAAGTGCATTGCAATGCATATGGCTAACCTACAGTATGGTTATATGTATTGTTTTATAACTGTTACACCTCTCATCACATGTATGTTTGTTCTGAGAGTCATAATAAACTGTTAACTTTAAACCGTTGGTTGATACATTGTCAACACAAAAAGACCCCAAAGGCTAACGCTATACGTATGGGTAGATGTAGTTATATGTGTACATGTGGGAAGAATGGAACGATATAAGCATTTGAACCAACAGACTCATGTGTTATACGATCATATTGGCAATGCCAGACATTAATTAATAAACCTGTCCTCATTTTTATGGAATCATTTGCCCCTCCCTCACCGAAGTGTTGCTCCTAAACGGTAATGAAAAGGTCGGAATACAGCACAAGTATCTTTTCCCTTAAATATACATGTACTTGTTTCGTTTAAATTTACTTTAGGAACCTGCAAAGAACATGCGAAATAAGTTTCCATTGCCTACGTTAAAAAGCTTGTTAAAAAGTTAATATTTTGTTGCTGATTGTCAAGCGAAAAGATGAATTATTTTTACTTAAAGGTATTATCTATTGATAGAAAAACGTAACTAAATGTGACACATTTTGACTTAGCAACTGCCTGTAAGTCGGAATATCAATAGCCGGTATGATTCCGTATTGTCTTAGGTTTTTTTCTTGTAAGACATGTACTATACGAAGGGCATTGGCCAGGCTGTATCCCAAATTCCCCTTGCGAACATTGACGTTTTTCGTCTAGACCCAAAGCCCCCAGTTTGAGGCTGAACAACACCAACAATGTAGAATTGGGCAAACTCAATATCACGTTTTTGTCTGGTATAGTGTTTAATTGACCAATATATACTTATTTGACCTGAAATGATATTCATGTTTATTCACGCATGTTATATTTTGTGATCGACCCAAGTTTAAAACAACAACAGATTCAAGATTCTTTATTGACTTATAACTATTTACAGTTTATCATCAAGTCAGTACAAATTTTAACATTTTGAAATAAAAGCTAACCATGTGATCATATATCATTTTAACGTTTTGCAATAATATATATCCAACAACACTATTTGTTTAAGTATTAAAACCATAGGAAATCATTGTAAAAAAAGATGGAAACACTTTTTGAATAGTTGTAAATATCGTTCATGAATTTATGGTTTGCTCCGTCACATCTATTTCCTCTATGTTTCTGTCTGTAGTTTTCGACATGGCGTCTGTCAGATTTCTCTTCCTGATAGCGTGAACCGTTCGTTTTGTCGCTACGTCAATCAATCTTCATAAACACTCCGTGGTTAGAATAGCACCAATGCATGCAATATGCGAATTGTGGACGTAAGTAGGAACACAACAATTTGTGCGTTGGATAGGGGTAGGAAGAAGGAAGAAGCCTTTTCTTCGCTTTTTATAAAACCGTTAGTATCTCTTTATCACTGAATTGGATATGATGATTCTGCTTTGAGCGAAAATATTAAATGTCCGATTATAACCGCCCTGTTGTATTATCATTTGGTTATAACTCATGTCGAAGTCAGTTCGTCGCATACAGTTTCGTGTATCCTGCAAGCCTATATTGGATATATGACATTTTATTTTACAGCAATAATTCATTTAGTGTAATTCACATTGTAGCTGGTAGATTTTGTGGATGAAGCCATGACGTCACTGCAAAACAATAAAGAGATTTGTACTTCATTATGACAAAAGAAGTAACGAACGACATTTTGGCTTCACAGGATGATTTCCTGACGTTAGACCAAGCTGCTTTTGTAAGAGTAATGATTTAATTTATTGAGTAGCTTTCAAAGAAAATCGGTGATTCATCATCACTATTGAATTACATTTTTGTTTTGTCTGTATACAGATTCAAAACGCATATTTCTCTCATGAAACGGTAAACGGGTCTTTCATCTCGTCCCGTTTTAGGTCGATGATTAGAAGAATAAGGCGAGCTACATTATTCATCAGGGCTCAGAGTCATAATTGGTGAATCTCGTTTACTTCTTTAGGGAAAATATTGAATCTTCAGATACATACCCAACGGCATTACCTTTTGTGATAGACACGCCCAAAAACTAAGTCTAAAACCAGCTTATTATACCGAAGTTCATCCAAATACATGTAACAAAATATATTAATTGATGTAAGTTATGTACACAATTCCATATCTCAGAAAGGAATTATTTTGCAATGTTCTTTCACCTTTTAACTGTTCTTTCGAAAATAGTGTGCGTACCGTCTGATGGACAGCTCTTGGATATTTGTTTCGTTCTATTTTCGGATAACCAAACGCGTAGTGTTATAGCGAAACTGACGACAGAAGAATAGACCGTCGCTAACCTAATAATTCCCGACCACTCGTCATGTAAAGTGACGCTTTATTCGTAATTACATCAACAAAACGACAATTAATTAATCAACGTCTAATCGTCAGAATCTGGCTTTGCCTTTCCTGGAGTCTTGTCTAATGCCTTCTGACAGCTAGAGATTGGGTGATTTCACCGTGTCCTGCCAAGACGAGGGGCCGTGTTGGTACAGCAAAAGGTAGCATCCAAGAAACAAGCGTGGTTTGTTTGATACGACATTTTTTTCTGGTTATCTATAGTTTCAAATCGTTGCCTCGAAATGTAAAGGTCGTTTCTACTTCATAAACCCCTACGTCCACTACTAATCACACATCTGCTATAGGCGATTTTCGGAAGTATTCTAGTTTTCACCCAATAACATAAAGTAAGCGTTTCTTTTCAATGCTTTTTCCCGTTATCTGTGGCTTTAACTTTGAACAGATTACAAAATCCTTTATTGAGGTATTGGCTCACATTAACGAGAAGTGACAATCCTGTTTTACAATGATAAAGCGTACAGTCACGTTTTTCATAAAATGGATTATAATGAAGGACCGAGTCGTTTCATACGGTATGATATAAGAAATATAGAAGAAATCCACTACTATCTCATATTGAACCTGTAACTCAAAAGGTTACTCCAAAAATATAAATAGAGAACTGTCGCCGTAATATAAATGTACCCGTATTACTCTTTACATAGCATAACTACCTTCCAACCCCAAAAAGGAATGCACATTCTTTCTAAAATAATGGCAAAGATGTTTTGTATATCCTATACAGTAACTGCACAAATGATACCGAATATAACCAATCAATGTTAACACGGTGTTCTCTAGATTTTTAAAACGTCTGCAATTCCTTAACAAATGTTTTATTTGTCAATAATCTGATGGAGCAATCTAGGGGTAAACGTGTTCTCAAATCCAAAACAACTGACAATTAGGAAATCTCCCAATTTTACACCTCCAGAATTCGTCCGATTTCCTTGGCTCTAAGAATACAAGCTTTGAGACAATTGGATTATCAGCATCATTGCTATGGCAATGCAATTACCTGTCGCCGAGGAAAGGAATTCTTTGATATGATTTAGTTTATAGGGAATTTCCAGGAAGACCTAAACACAATTGTTACACTGTATGGTCTACCAACCGTTGTCGACAAATTTATTAGAATGCATGCAGTACTTTAACATTTTATTCAAACGCCAATTTTTCGACTGTCTCAAATAGAAAGAGTTTGCAGACGACAGTTCAAAATTTAATGGAATTGGAAAATAATCCTCTGATAGGGCAGAAACATTGTGGGAAAAGGAGAAATTGTTCGTTACGAGCAATTTCTCCTTTTTCAGTAATATTTTCAAGAGTCGTCTGCATCAAAGTGGTCAAATATCGTAATTGTTTGTTAACGAGTTAAGGGATCTATTTCTAGAATAGAACCGAACCTCGTGGCAAAGGTAAACTATCGGAAATTGCTTTATTCAACTATCAGTTTCATCTGTAAATCATTTGTGGTTAAATGAAGATTTTTGTTTAATTTTGAGTCAAACTCGGTTTATTACTCAAATTGATTGAATTATATGATATTCACTGATAATAATAAGTGTTCATCTATTGTGGTTGGGTTTGTTGGAAAACTGACATTAGTGTTTGTGCCGTTCATGGCGAACTGCTAAAGGAATGAATATAACTTTTAAAATGTTCACATGGATGTACGAGAATGAACATCTTTTCATATTCTATGGAAACGAAACGTCACGTAACAAAATGAGATAATGCTTTTATCTCATACAACTGTGATTAATCAAAGTTCTCTATATACACTTTGTTTCTTACAATGTGATATGACCAACAAAAAGAAATAAATGTTTTTTTTATTATGATTTTCAATTTTCAAAAACTGTATAATCTTTCTTACACCCTTGAGTAAGTTTTTTTACTTGTTCAAGGATCACATTTGTTGCATAAAACATATTTGTAGTCAATTAGTTCTTGAAAAGGTCATACACTCAATTTCACATCAGGAACAAGAATTGATCAGTTTAGGACAGTCGAAAGTTCTACCCAGTTTCGTGCAGTAGACTAAATGGAATATACGTAAATAATCTAAACAGGCCTTTAAAAACCCAACAGACAGACGTTTTCTGTAATTTAACAACATACAATTGATATACAGCAAATTTGTAGATGATGGCAACTTTTTGTTCGATACGTACTTTGCAAACAGGAAAGTCTATCGAAACGTAGCAATGATTGTCCAATAAGCTGTCACGACGAAGTGTTTGTCACATGCGTGCAGTTATCAATAAGTTGCGATGGTTTAATATTATGTTGTCAGCGCCAATAACGGTTCCGGTGAAAAACGCGGGAATATGGCCTGTTAAGACCTATCAATATACCTACTGTGGGCATAATACATCTATGTGATTTGTGGAACGTTTATTTTGTGGACTGCAATCGGCAAAATACGAGTTTAGCCACATCTGTGTTAAAATGTCTGACCTAACTTGAACCCTACACTGGGTCCTATATGCATCATCCCATGTTTACCTTTGCTAAAACATAATCCAGAATCGATTGGATTTTGAAGAAAATGGATTGCACGAAATATTGTTGGCATAATATGATCTTTTTTATTTGAGACAGACGAAAAGACCTGAAAAATGATTAACTTTGGCAGCATTATCCATTGACGTTCTAATTATCAAGCGATCCCTCAATTTGAAATAATGGAAAAGTTTGAACCTAATTGCTAACAGTTGTGACATAAGGTTAAGACCTGAAAAGCCGACGCAAAGACATGTGTCGGTTCAAAATGATCAATAAAGTGCAAATACTTTTCCAGATCGAAGGCTTATCAAAAATAAAAGAAGCAAAGACTCACTACGGTACATCATCCTTAAAAAATAGAAGACAAATGTTAGATAAGCAAAAATCGGATCAAAGTGCTCGAGGCTTTCAATGGATATTAGTAATATCTTGATTTAATTAGCATTGTCTATAATTATGAATGAGAACACTCACGCACGGAAAGGGCCAACACTGTCCATTTAAAGTACAATAGCCCGTATACATTGTTACACATCTATTTCTCTGAATCAACGTTTTGTGCCTGTTACTATAATGAGTACCCGTTTACGAAAAGCAGGTAACTACTTTTACTTCAATCGCACTTCAAGGTAGAACTCATACGTAATTGAGAGAGATCCCTTATTCAGGATTTTTAATAGGACTTTCTTTCTAGGTCTTTCTAGGTCTTTCTAGGTCTTTCTAGAAAAACTGATGATGAACTTTTGACATCCATGGTACTTGTTACAGAACTCTAGTCAGCAATCCTATCCAGTCGCATCAGCGAATGTACATTCCGCTTGCAGATTTATCATGTTTAAACACCGTGTCAACAATTGATCTGTCATTTTACAGGTGATTATTTCAATTGAATTGATACAGCAGTGCAAGACTATGGCAGCAAGGTATATTGCCAAACGACACTCCTATGAAACTATCAAACTCGCTGTAACCGGGAATCCTGAATTCCAATTCAACTCCCATAACCTCTTGAAAACGCATCACCCCATTTACATATAGACTTCGTTGGTAGGATCTTTTGATGCAAGCGAATTTTAGGATATCTATTTATATGGGGTTTAACATCGCGTTATCATTGTTTCAGTTATGTTGCAATGCCAAACTCATGGTGATGGAGGAAGACCCCATACTCAACTGCCAATATACACTTATGGCTGATCAAACCGGGAAAAGCCATCGGCTCTCCATTATTCAGTCGGGAGTCTACCTATCATGAAAATCAAAACGCCGTTACCTGGATTTGAACTCACATGGAGTGAGACCATGATGTTTCAAGTTCTGTACCCTAAACCACTAGGCCACGGTGGCGCATATTCAGAATATATTCAACCCTGCTCAACATTAGCTTTTGAAGTATGCACCAAATACGAACCATTTGTTTTGTTTTACTTAAAAGAACAAATGCCAATTACGAGCATAAATGCCTAACATAATTATCGTGAACAATATTATCGTAAAATAATGATAAACTCCCATATGCCGATCTAACCTTCCGCATGTTGGCATCAAGCGGAGGTATATATCTAAGGCTTAAAGTGGTAATGTTCGTGACCTTATTGACTTAGGCATGGCGCCTTGAACAGTGTTGTTCGATCTTATCTCGTACTGCTTATTAGAAAGATAAACCTCTTACGATGGGTTGTCTTATAAAGCAGGTCAAAACATATCTGATTGTCGAGCCACGTTAAGGTTTGGTTTGGGACAGAGCGTGCTTAAATTAACCCTTTACCAAACGCCAACTTTAAGACTGTCCAGAATTGAAAGAGTTTGCATATGACATTTCAGAATGTGATGAATTGGAAAACAATGTTTTAAAAGGACACAAAACATTGTGGGAAAAGAAAAATTGCTTGTTTCGAGCAATTTCTCCTTTTCCCACGATGTTTTCCAGAGTCGTCTGTGAAAAAGTGGTTAAATAGTAAAACTACTTCATCACGTTCCCCATGTGGGAATCTGGGGCCCGTTTTACTAAACAACTTAAGGAAAATGTGTGCGTAAGTCATAATTGATTAACATGGATAATATCTTCAATGAAAGTACAATATTGCAATGTGACACGTCATTGGAAGCGTCTCGGAGAGACGATTCCAATGATGTGTTACTTTGCAATATTGCTTTGCCAAATATTGAAATAAAAGGACTTGTTGTTTTATACTTACGCAAATCTTAAGCGTAAACTGTTCAGTAAAACGGGCCCCTGTACCCTAAACCACTAGGCCACGGTGGCGCATATTCAGAATATATTCAACCCTGCTCAACATTAGCTTTTGAAGTATGCACCAAATACGAACCATTTGTTTTGTTTTACTTCAAAGAACAAATGCCAATTACGAGCATAAATGCCTAACATAATTATCGTGAAAATTATTATCGTAAAATAATGATAAAATTCTATATGCCGATCTACCTTCCGCATGTTGGCATCAAGCGGAGGTATATATCTAAGGCTTAAGGCGGTAATGTTCGTGACCTTATAAACTTAGGCATGGCGCCTTGAACAGTGTTGTTCGATCTTATCTCGTACTGCTTATTAGAAAGATAAACCTCTTACGATGGGTTGTCTTATAAAGCAGGTCAAAACATATCTGATTGTCGAGCCACGTTAAGGTTTGGTTTGGGACAGAGCGTGCTTAAATTAACCCTTTACCAAACGCTAAAAAACTTTAAGACTGTCCAGAATTGAAAGAGTTTGCATATGTCATTTCAGAATGTGATGAATTGGAAAACAATGTTTTAAAAGGATACAAAACATTGTGGGAAAAGAAAAATTGCTTGTTTCGAGCAATTTCTCCTTTTCCCACGATGTTTTCCAGAGTCGTCTGCGACAAAGTGGTTAAATAGTTAAACTACTTCATCACGTTCCCCATGTGGGAATCTGCTGTTACTTGACTAAATCAACAGCATCATCAGTTGACCGCAACAGTCATTAAAGAAAACATTTCCTCAATTATGTTTGATATAAACAGTTATGATAAAAGGATGACTTGCTCTTCACGGAAAGGCAGAATATTCGTCCATTCACCAACGTATAAAACTGTAGCCGGCGGGGAAATCACGTGACCAATGTCTACGATAGTATGTTAAAACAACATGGCCGCGCCTGGGTATTATGTTAGCCTTTTTTCTCTCCTTTTTTGCCATTGATAGCCACAGTGTTTGCCCCGCTTGAGTTGAACATCAATTTTCCAGTTCTGGTCGTATATGATAACCCATGGTTTATAACGACGTTATATCTTACACTCGGCAGAGAAATAGCGGTCGAAGACCAAGTATTTTGGACATGCGCGCCCGTCGAATGCGATTTCTATGCAGAGTCTTAGCACTCTATTTGGACAAGTAGAAACATGCATATGAGGAAACTTATCAAAACAGAGCAGTTCTTCGTTTTCCTATAGTATCGAAATATCTTCAACTATTACAACGAATTGCTGTTTTAGCAAGGCAGTTTCAACCAAAGCAACACCCAAATGGTAAATGTATATATATATATGCGTGTCATAATCACCCTCGATATCTCGCCCACCGGAAAACAAAAGGGCGTAAATTGAGAACAAGAAAAGAATCTAGAATGTCCATATCATAAATAAGAAAAGTGATGTAGCGTCCGATTGAGTCTTCTCGTTTATGATGCCCGCAAAATAACAAGACAGCGATTACATGCATCTTCCATTCCTTTTATGTTGACCAAGCTCGTAAATAACGCATAAACAAGGGCGCACGCTTCTCCCGAAAGTTTGACGTCATTCAACTCAACCAAATCATGTTCCGACCCCAATTTGGGAGATGTCAATCAAATACATTATTTACCCCTGCAAGCATATAAGGTTAAGAACGGTTCAAAATGAATGCAAATGCAAATTATGTATTTTGAAACAAGAAAAATAATCGAGTTTATAAACATACAAGAAACGGAGATAATCTTACAAGATACTCTCTCAGAGATTGAGATTTTAACTTTTTAAAATAAACTGTTTTCTACCGTAAAGATAACAACACAAATTTCTAGTAAAACTAGATTATTGACAGCTTCTCAACCCTGTTCATGACTGTGCAGAAAAGATAAATAACATTGAAATCGCAGATATCTAAGACCGTTTAAACGGATTTATTTTGTAAACAACGATCTTAACTTAGAGTGAGAGGTGGTACTTTTAGATACCGTCGTCACGTGGGTTTAAGGAAACGTTTACTGCATATAAGCATGGTCGCAAACATTATTTCCGTCATACGAAAATGGGTAGGGCGAGGAGGTAAACAAGCAGCAAAAACATCATTATATTGAATCTTGATCAATTTGATAAGGAAAATAATACGATACTCACACTATCTACATTTAATTGATTGTTGATGGTTTTGCGAAGGATTACTTCCCTTTGCTACCAGTTGTTGTTGTTGTTGCTGTGTAGTTTGATATTTTTAGATGTCACGTGATAGCAAGGCGGGCGAAAAAGGAATTTCCAAGTTATTTATAAACCGGCTTTCCCAAATTAGAACAGACAGGCGCCAAGGATCACTTCACAATAATTTACGAAAACACGGGGTTTAAGCGACTTGTAAGTAAGGAAATTGATAAGAGTCTTTGGTTTAGTGACGAAGATTTTGAATACCAATTTTTTAAGGCTTATTTACTCCAAAAGCACAAATCTCTGAGAGAGTCCAATTAAAAGTTCTTAATTGGTGTCCCATTTCTAAACGCTTTGTATTTTTCTCACCACTAATATTCTTTCAAGGCTATATGCTGCTATTCCATATATAATAACAAACCAAAAAGATTTGTTTTCAGAGACGAAAGAATCACAAATTTCTTATTGGTTGTTTCTTCTATTGGAGTATTGAAAAGCAAATGTGACGTCATAAAACAAAACGACACAAAGACGTCTTATACCACCATTTGGTTAAAAAACCAAATTTGTCCATTCTTTGGCTTTCTAATGCAACGCATCGTTTTATGATGGATTATGCAAAACATCGTCTACCAGCAAGACTATCTTTCCGCTTAATTTCCCCTCATCGTTAGGCTAATATGCAGATCCGACATTCGTTTTCACCCGAGCGTGTTTTATAGAACCGATTTGTAGACAAAGTGCAACTTTCTTCCTCTTTAAAGCAAAAGAGAACCCAATCTGTTGCGCTTGATTACATGCACAATGTAAAAATTCACAATGACCCTGTGATATTGATGATTTTTTCAATTCGAGATGGATAGCAATTAGAATCATCCTTTGCCTTGTCTAATAAACGTTTGTCTTAGGACCATGTAATGTTATGGGCATTCTTTATGAGCAGTCATTAATCTCTTACCAAATATTAACTCATTTTTACACATCTTTTGTTGAACATTTAATAAAGGCGTTCTGCAGAAACGCATAGGAATAGAATAATAATAATATTGAAGTAATCACTACATGTCATTGTTGGTACTAATCAGCTAATTTAGAACATGTTAGAAATTGCTAGGTCAAAAAAAGACAAAAGAATAAAACGATGACGTTTTGCCACATAGTTTCTTTTCCCGTTTTATAAAGAGGGTATGTATGCTTCTTGTTGATGTTTATCTGCCAATGCTTTCAATTTGAATCAGTAAGAAATTCCAGTATGGAGGTATGAAATAAGCCAGCAAGAGACCATGTATGCTTGGGGCAGCCGGTTCTAGGTATCGTATCGCATGTCAGCTAAAGCCAAGACATAATCATCCGCGCAATTGCAAGTTCTATATTCTGGAACTACACTGTCAAAGAATTTAAAACCGGAAGAGATGAAAGAAACGCATGATTAAAGATCCTGAACGTCATGCACGAATTATGTGTAGGTAAAATGTAGAATTTGCGTATGGTATTAAGCTATGCTTCTAACAAATATTCATTAAAAAGGAACCGCCGAAATCGCGGTATAAATGAAGATATTGACGAGATATTTTCGAAAGTTTAAAAAAATAATCCTATGACGCACATAAACTTTAAGATAATCATTATGTATTTGTTGCTTTCCACTAGTTTCACATAGTGGCATACAATCCGAGGCATGACATACGAAATAGAAATACGACATATTTTATAAGAACATCGCCTGATCACCTTTCGAAGTGCATAATGAACTACGTCGAGTGACATATCTACCATGGAAAAGTGCAACCATTCTGCACGCAAAGAAAATATATTTACCAACATCCCCAAATAGATATCCCGCATAACGATGCCAAGACATCAGAGAAATACATTTCTTACTTTATGAGTCCTTACAAAAGTAAGCCCCCTTCGTTGATTTTAGAGTGATACGAATTATTTTCTTTTTTTGAATCATATTTCAACCATTTGTAAACGATGAACTCTTCGCACCAAAGAAATCGACAGGCTTCCACAAACTTCTTTCCTTATGATAAAGTTACATAGCACGTATGATAATGAACGGTCAACAAAATATATAATATATAATGCTTGATGTTCCATTATACATAAAAGCTGCCGTTGTGTTCGGGTATGTAACCATTTATCATATTTTTTCTGATTATTTTCAACCATTTGTTAATTACAGTGAATCAACAAAAACAATACCCATTGCCAGCAGCTCATACTCTTTTAAACGATAAAGACAAGAACACTTATCTTGTAAAATTCCTTGACAAACGACGGTTTCGAATCATTTCATGCCATCTGGCTTATTGCTTGAGGGCAAACCTTGAGTTGCATTTTCGCCCGGTCTGGCTACATTCAAGTGCTATATGTCCATCTGTTGTTGCTTTAGAAGCCGGGCTAAGACACAAATAAAACTGTTACATGAATATTTTATGTTCTGGCCGACTGGAATGGTCAACCAGGGAACGCCAATTTGTAGTCCAATACATCGGGACATTTATGTGAAACACTTATATAGGAGGCCGTGTCATGATGGCTTTAGGCGCTCATTGTTCACTGTAAGGGTTCCTCTTGGCCAGGACGGTTATTGTAAATCGGAAGTCCAAGGTTGTTGCACAACCGGCGCTGCTGGATTCGTTGGGGTTTTGTCTCCTTAAAGCTGTTTAAATGACTTTCATGTATATTACTGCATTTGTGTGCTTAACCCATTACCAAACATTAACGTCATTTTCCCTCTTTGTTGCAGACGATTCTGGAAAACATTGTGGGAAAGGAAATATTGCTCGTAAAGATTTTTTCAATGTTTTCTGCCCTATCAGAAGATTATTTTCCATTTTCATCACATTTTGAATGTCGTTTGCAAACTCTTTCAATTTGGAACAGTCGAAAATTTGGCGTATGGATAAGGGTTAAGCAAAGTTTGCATAGGCTCTGAAGCGTCTTTTTCGAAGTACACTCTAACAAAAACCGACTTACATGGTGGAGTCGAACCCGAGATCCCCAAGAGTGAAGAACAAACCCACGACCTTGGCCACTTGGCAACACATGACACCATGTGAACTCGTAAGAAGGTTGGACATTGCGTCTTTTTTTATTTACACCAGTTGGTTATGTTCACGTAACGTACGTATGTTTGTATCATGGTCGTTTTAGTTTTATTAGATTCATAAATTGTTTTCGGGTTGAGCGATGACCATAAATAAGCATACATTAATAGCAGTATATGACTAATGGGGGTTTATTGTTCCAATTATTCCGTAGACATTCATTTTAGATAGAAAATAACTTAAACTGGCATTATAATATAATTTGAATTCAGCGGTTATTTTTTATCAATACTTATGTTTAGAGCTGAAAGATTATAGATGTAATTTCCCATTTACGTCAGCTGAAGGGTTAAAGAACACTGACCATGGTAATATTATTCAGGACGAAAAAGAGATGTATGTAATGTTTTTTTGATTAGATGATCCAATCCATGGTGTAATTAGGTACATTTGTAGTTTGTATACATGCAATGTTCAGCAAAATAATCAATTGATATACAAAAATGACAAATATGCAGTAACATTACATTAGCATTATTGTGTACATTGAATGTTAATCTACAGTAACACTTTCATTCAGAATAACGTTTCTTGATACATTGAAACGAACTGGTTGGATTTGTAGAAATGATTTAAAAGTATATGATGATGGCTGATTGAACATCAGTTACTTTTAACTTCCAATTGGATGATTGTCACAGCGTTAAGTATCAGCTGACACAGGCATTCTACATACGATATATTATTTATCATGTGAATAGGAACAGAAACAATTATAACAAAACTAGAATTATTCGTCTCGAGTAATTTTGCCCATTGTCTCAGTATTTTTAAGTTCGTTATTACTATTTACTTGAACAAACAAATATCTATAAGGGAAGGGATTCGGGGAAAACGCAGTGAAGTTTCTACCAAGTATTGTTTTTCGTTTTCTAAACCATGCTCCGTCGTCTCATATTAATCAGAGTAAAGACAATTCAATTATTTACTGACGGGGAAATAGATTCTAGCAAGGAATTAAATATTAACCATGCGCACGTGGGTCTTGGTAGGTATTGGAATGGGCTTCATTTAACTAGCGCTTAACCTAGTCTTGAACGTTTACACGGGACGTTAGATAAAGAAACTTCGATGAAAAACTACGAACATTTCTAAATAATCCTCTTCATCTTCCTCAACACAGATTCATTGTGGACGGCAATAACAGTCCATACTTTTGTGTTACAGAAAAAACCTACTGTCCAGCGAAAATAGCCGGAGAAAATCTGTGAGTAGAGCAAATCTAACAGAAAAGGAAATCTTGAGCAAAAAGAAAATCCAAGGTGGTTAGCGTTGGATTGTAGATTCGACAACCCAGTTCAAATCCCGAAAGCGGCTTATCATTTCAACACGAACTTTCCTTGGCTAATACACTTTTTAGAAGCCAATGTATACATTTTACCTGCGTTATTTGCAAAATCCATATTAAGTTTAACGTATGTAGTTTGTAGGACGTTTTTTCTCATACTAACTTTACAAAGATCCACCGGGAATCTCTTTACCTAAGTACCTTGCAAGCGCCTTGGTAAACACCAGAAAAGCTACCTCATAAAGAAACACCACACACATCATTAATGCAGTTTCATTAAACTATGAGCGGATCCAGTGTGAGCATAAAAGGTGGTCTAAACCATGTTTTGCAGTCTTTGGGCAACATTCTGGCTTTAAAACTAAGTCACTGTTGAGATCGTCATGAGATCGTCATGAGATCGTCATGAGATCGTCATGAAACTCAGCCAAAACTAAATCATAAACAGGAAAAGACTGATCACACGATACGAACAGTCAGTTTGTCTGTGAGACGCTAGTTCCATCAATCGTTTACAGGACGTGGAAGATTGGGGTCAGACAGATATCCGTGACGTATACGTTATTCATCAGGAGGGTCGGTCGGCGAGTCTCCTGTGTGGGCCATATCGCTGTCGGAACTCCACAGCGCGGAACATGCTATTTCTCTGGATCGGTAATTCGTGTCACCATGGCAGATCAATCACGTGGTCCATTTATATCCAATCACAACGCTTCACTCTCCAAAATAAATCAATTGGATTCGGGGCAAAAAGGAAACTATGGTTTATACTTGAAGACTTTATGGATTAAATTGTTTACAATGGTTAATAAATTTAAAAACACTGCTTCGACAGTCGACATTTCCCCTTTCGTAAATGATCTGCAAGATAATCTACCACGTTAAACGAAGTGTTAAACGTTCGTCACTTACGCCTTCATTCCAAATGTTCAAAACGGGTTTGAAATGCATGTATCTGTGGTAGACTACTTTTAACAAGTCCATGACATATTCAAAATATGCATGTATTGAGCAAGCTGTGTCCGTCAAATAAGAATAAGAAACAGAGGTATTTCCTTATATCGACATGCATTGTACTTTTACATAAACATTGTCACTTGCTTTCTTACATGTAATTAATCTTAGCATATATGTATGTCTTACAAGTTACAAGTTATTTATGGTACATAAAGGCCTCCGACCCATCATACCACATATATTATACAAAACATAACATAGGTCTAGAGTCGTGATAATCGTTCGTTTCCTTAAACTAATTCTTCATTTAGCAATGAAAGTACGCTCATTTCACAACGCAAGAGGTTCGTATATGCTTAACACACATGAATACGGGATGCATCAACTCTGACCCAAAAGACGACACTGGTGTGAGTATGGTTATTTCTAAATATAACTCGGAAGCTTATTTCACCCTTTTCTTTACAATTTATCATCATTCCTTAGGGGCTAAAGTGATTCTGTTCCAAGATATGACTGTTACGGATAAAGATAGAAACGACTCATTAATATGAACAAGGTAACATTTCATAAATCGGATACCAGTGTGAAATAAACACATGAAATTTCCTTTAATGAGTTAAATATAAATGGTGGTATTAACTTTAGACGGAATGTGAAATTGTCTTTTTATTCATAGTTTACCATGTTTAATGCACAAGTGAACACGGAACCACAAAGAGCTATGACGACTTTATCAAGCCAAGAAAGGTCATTGTTTACATACAATTTAATCAAACTGTATTATTCTTCAATGAACTAAGCAATCTGTACTGGATGTTACAAAACGGGTATATTAAAGCACATGCTACTGTTTAATAATTTTAATAACATTGAAAACATTCTGATTTTTAAAAAAAATATATATATATGCAACTATTGACTAACAGTGTAGCATTGAAACCCTTGTGACAGAATTAAAGTTTACTCAGCTTGATTAAATGTTCATTCTTTCACAATGGTTTTAAATTCCGTATGGTGGTTGTAAAGGTCTCCTGTGTAGAGATAGAATACCAATCATCCGCCATTTAAAACTCAACCTTTCGTCAGATTATTTCGGTCGTTCTCGCTATACATCGGTCGGGGCCGGAACTATTTGCTTTTCACCGAATAGTCCCGGCCCCGACCGGTATATGCCGAGAACGACCGAGGTAATCCGACGAAAGGATGAGTTTCAAAATGGCGGATTATGGGTTTTCTACCTTAAAGAAAGGGTCAACGTTTTGGTTATGGACTCAAGCTATTGTCTATGTCCATTTACAAATCCCCATCTTACCAATAGTTTGTGGTCAGTCTCGCGCCTTTTCTAGTGTTAATTGCGTTACTCTAGCGAATTATATTGTATTGATTTGGGCCGCGAGAGGTTCAAATGGTATTCTTTGTGAGAACAATGTTAACGAATGCTGAAGGTTTGGTTTGGGACAGTCAGTGAAATAACTGAAGTGTTTGGGATAGAACACAGACAATCACACTACATATCAAAAGGCTTTTACTTGTTTGATATATTTTGCATGAACATCGCCATGTCGCATTGTTTGAAATATTTTTTCTTTTGTTCATTGAATGCATTTCATTCTTGTACCTTAAAAAGTGAAAAGCCGAATGGAACGGTATTAGTAAACTAGTAGTGTACACTTTTTTTTGTGTCGAATAATCCTGTAGAGTTTGTCAAAAATAAATGCATCTTATTCGATCAATTTCCTTGCAAGTGTTTATGTTGCGAGTAACACTTTTCAACATAGCACTGTAGTCTGTAAGAGTAAACAAATGCATTATGATTGTATTGCTCTATATAATATTTGAACCATACTCGAAATGTGTGGGTTTGAAAATGTTTTCCCAATTTGAGGGAATGGGCTTAGGATTTCAATAAATTCAAGGTGGAACATGTATATTCATGCCGCGCAATTCCTGACTTAGACTACAGAGATGTCTTAATTCACTTCGGTCACATCTGTAATCTTTGTGAAGGTCTGGACTCCCGAAACACTGTAGGACTATTGCGCGTAATCACCTTTGACACAACTTATTAAAACATCACAAATGCATTCTGAACAAAACACACCAATGCATTGCCACAACTACAGAACCCACACGTTAATATGGGGAAACTATATGAACAGCAATATAATTAGTGGTCTTATGCCAACACAACGCATTGGCCATAGCATTCCACATGTTAATCCTGAAGCTGTATATTTTAAGAGCCCTCTCACCTCGTTTATGTCATTCCAATTTCAACATTGGTTGACTGTTATTGCGATATTGCCGTATGTTTGCCGGCTGCACATTTATGAAGGTTCACATGGATGTGCTTGTTTTATGTTACATATAGTCTTTCTTTATGCATATTGTTAGATAAACCAAATGCATATTTTGGGAGTTAATGCATAGTTGTATGGCGTTTTTAGTCTATTTATGTCTATTTTTAGTATATTTATGTGCATCTTATACGAGATTGCATGATTTTGGACAGTCGGATATTTACATCGTGTTCTGAATTGTTTTTTCAGAACACCCGCTGACCAAGTTTTGAGATGTGTTCAAATGTGTTTCACAATACCCTAGCTTATAACTGTTCCAATCTTTGCCATACATGTCGGTGTACTGGCTTACCTTCAGAAAATATTTGCGGTTTTGGGTGTATTGATTGGTACAGTGCTCTAATACGAGGGCCTTGGGGCTAAATAATTAATTCAGTTTAACACGTTATGAAACCGCTATGTTCTATACATATATACAACACTGCCCCTATCATTGGTATATACCACTAGATATGTGTTAGTCTTCGCAGGCAGAAATAAAGAGGATACGTGATCTTGGAATAAAGTCAAAATATACCCAGAAATGAGATAATTTGATTTATTGTCATAAAAAAGTTAAGAAATAAATGAGGCTTACATTCAAATCATATTTAGTATACCTCGATATAGAATTAAAGACGCCAGTTTATAATGCATATACATTGGTGTTTCTGCTCTGATTAAACAGGCCAGCTTCCAATTTACTTGGGAGCTGACCTGGATCTAACCTGTTTGCAGAAACAAGAAGTCGGTTCCAGCACTGTAACGGTTAAGAGGACCATGCCGGAAGAGGACAAAGTACATGCGAGCATATACACAAGCCAATAAAGGCAGATGATCCGACATAAAGTGGATGTAAACCTGTACAATTGGAAACACTGCAGATTACATGTCACTTCAATGTGACATTTTATATGCTTGATCTGCCTTAAAGTGTCCTAATAAACAATGTCTCCTTCCATCCTCTATGTGATTAAAACGTTGATCGTATTTTCCCCTGACATATTCGCTTCTTATAAACCCTTTACCAAACGGCAAATTTTTGACTGTCCCAAATTGGAAGAGTTTGCAGCCGACATTTCAAAATGTGATGAAAGTGGAAAGTAATCTTATGATAGGGCAGAAAACCTTGTGGGAAAAGGGGAAATTGCTTGTTAGGAGCATTTTCTCCTTTTACCACAATGTTTTCCAGATTTGTCTGCAACAAACTGGTCAAATGTTGTCATTCTTTGGTAGTGGGATATGACTTTGAAATTGTTAGCATATGTTATATAATACAAATGTAGCTAGCGGTATCTCAGATGGGCTAGGTTAGTCTTAAACGTTTGATATATAGATAAACAATATGTACGAAATAGTTTTATTACAAAAGACCAAGCATGTTTAAAACTGTTAAGATAATGCGATTGAAATTTGGGAAACTATCTCAAATTTGCTTTTAGAAAGAAAGAACATCTGTCACAAGAAATATGACCTAGATAATTGCTGTAGTTCAGTATGTTATTACTATTTGATTTTATTGACAAGTACATATCGTATGTTTTTATGATTTTTGGTGTTAAAATAACATTTGTTGTGGTCAAATAACAGATATCTACCTAGCCATTATTTGTAAATTATTCAGAAAATCAGAAAATATAAGCCAAGACCAGCATTTGCCTTAATACAGATTGAACCGAAACGAAATTGCAGATATAAAACCAAGTGCTTTTGTTTAATCTTGTCCAGGATAAGAATTAGGATAGTCTATGACTAAAGTATCTCTAGAGTTAATGTCACTTAGAAGCTGTAACTCTGAACTATTATAAATGATGCGTGTCACATGCCTCTGTTCTGTGACATTTCATACATTCGATATTTGTTTAGTTCTTCCGATAAAATTCTTTTCGATCTCTTTTCTCAATCAAATGAAACATTATCTTTATCGTAAACTAAACTAAATAATGGTTCTCAGAGATATAAGGCTCGTGAAACAAACTTTTTTGACCAGTCTGAAGCCAATACAAGAAAAAGAACTCATTACGAAACAAAAACGACATTCGACCAGTCTGTTGCAAACGACTCTGGAAAACAATGTTGGAAGACGAAAATTTGCTTTTAACGAGCAATTTCTCCTTTTCGCACATATTTTCTACCCTGTCAGAAGATTATTTTTCAATTACATCACATTTTGAATGTCGTCTGCAAACATTTTCAATTCGTGACAGTTGAAAATTTGGCGTTTGTTAAAGGGTTAAAGTGAATTCGTATATTCATCAGTCAGTCCGACAATTCCCTATGTGGATAAATATGTACATTAAGCGATAGTCTTTAATTCGTTAAAGAATCTATCATTAAGTCTGTCCGGGTTTTGTGTCAGACGAATAAACAACACAAGGGACGTTTTGTTTTGTAAAGGGTTATACGACCGAACGACAAACAGTGTACACAATTCTTCCCAAGAAACTTTTTGTACAATGAAGTCTAATTATACAGACTCGTAACGCATCCAAACCCTATGGGACCTCGTTAACGAAGTTTCGTGTAAGTTAATCCCTTTCTCTTCAATACCTCATTCTCAAGCATATGCTGCAGAAAACTTTGCAAACCACTGTGAAAAAATAATAAATTGCTCATCATGAGCAATTTATTATTTTGTCACGGTGGTTTGCACCCATTGTCATAAAGCGCAATTATTTTGTCATGTTTTTCTTTTTTGTCGTCTAGTGACGCTTTGGATTTTAACGGTTACGAAATTCCATATGGGCGAATAGGTTAACTGTCATTACGTCCCGTTTTACATTTAAAAAGTCATGACTAAAAACCAGGGTCAAGACAGAGTGAAGTCCATACTATTAATGATTTATAAGCAGCACGATATTTTGGAGACTTAGACGGTGGGTAAATTCGCTCCTGGATGAATTCTTGTGGTCACACTTGGTCACTAAGCGACCACGCTTAGCTTACATGCAGCAACAACATTCGGAACACCTCGGCCATTTCTTAAAATAATCTCGGAGGTAATGGGGAGCCATCTTTGAAAGTAGGTCAGCAACGAAGGGCATGTCCGTTTGCAATCGTATCTACTCGGAAATCCCCGGTACAAGCCGGGGATTGCTGAAAAGAGCCGATTGACAAAATATGAAACAAAGATGTGTTGATATGATCATCTTTAATGAAAAGGGTAAAAAAAACATTCAATTGTGATATTTAACCAATTTGTGTGTATTCAAAAACATATTTAGTGCCTGTGTGCATTTTGCGTTATCCGCCGGAAAGAAAGGCGAATTACCCCAGGATTTCTGGTGTATTCATGTACTGCTTACGAGGTATATCTACCGACTTGTTACGGGGATTGCCGAGTAGATACGATTGGCAGCAACAGCTTACCCATCACGGCAGTGAGTATGCAATGAACGATAAATCGTATGTATGTTTAACCCTTTTACCCCAAATGCCAAATTTTAGACTGTCCCAAATTAAAAGAGCTTACAGACAACATTACAAAATGTGATGAAATTGGAAAATAATCTTCTGATATGGTAGGAAACATTATGAGAAAAGGAGAAATTGCTCGTGACGAGCAATTTCTTCCTTTCCAACAATGTCTACCAGAGTTGTCTGCAACAAATTGGTAAAATGGCGTTATTGTTTGGTAATGGCTTAAACATTGCAAAGTCCTGTGACACTTCAGAATCAGAAGATCTTCTTCAAAATCGATCACCATAATTCACTATATATATTCGAATGATAATTTGTAAGACATTTTCTTGTAAGAAACGTTAGGCGATAGTATTGGCTTTGACAGAGGACCATGTATTTATGGTGCGACACAACCGTTAAAAAACTTCCGAATGTGGTTTAAGAAGAGGTGTTAGAAGTATTGAAATGCTGTATTGTATGTCAAGCAGTTGCCAATAAGATACGTGAGATTGCCTCGTTGACTTATTTTGATATTTTTGGGATTATCAGCCATTATTTTGAACGTTCGCTTCGTTGATTATTTCCGAACTTTGTACGTCTCAAGATGAAAAAAAAAGAACAACGATGGTTGTCAATCGCACTGGCATCAGCATTTCGGTAAGAGAACAGAAATATGGTATTAAAAGTAATAGGCTGATGTGGAAAAATCAAGATGACCATGGTCTGGTTACGGACTGTGTATAGATAGAAAGTTGATGGAGAAACGCGGCATAAGGTTGAATATCATTGTTTGAGGCACTATGGATGACCAAAACGACTATTATTGTATAGAACCAAGGAGGGACGCCTACGTAGCATTAAGCTCATATTGAACTTACACCGTATGCACTTCATCTGCAATTTATTCGTTATTGATTAAAAACAAGCATTATCTTTAAACATACAATTAAAGCATGTCCAAACAATGGCCCCAAGAGCGATAAATCGCATGCCTTCTACTATAATGAAAGTTATGCGATAGGTCTTTGTTTGACATCGACAATATCGCCCTGTTAACCCATTACCAAACAATGACGATAGTTAACCACCTTGTTGCATGCCACTCTGGAAAACAGTGTGGGAAATGGAGAAATTGCTCGTGACGAGTAATTTCTCCTTTTCCCACATTGTTTTCTGTCCTATCAGAAGATCATTTTCAAATTTCATCACCTTTTGAAATGTCGTCTGCAACCTATTTCAATTTGGTTCAGTCGGAAATTTGGCGCTTGGTAAAAGGTCAAGGGTACAGCTCTCATCGACCAAGATTCCTCCTTGAGATGGACGCTACCATAAAACATGTCCGATGTATGATTATTTTTTTGAGTTGTAGGCATATGTCAGACGTTTAAAGCTTCCAATGTCAAGATGCCTCTCCACACAAACTACGAAACCCATTAAGGGTAACATAATGCAGTCAGCTCATGACGGATATCAACACCCAAACTCCCACTCCACGATGTAGCAGGAGTTTTTAGTTTTAGTTCAGTTCTGTTCATTGTTTATTAAAGTCTCGTCATATGTACATTCTTACATATATAGTTTCTATCACATGCAGATTAGCCCCCTCTCACAGAGGTATAGGAGACTGTTAAAGTATGATTAAAAAAGCACAGCCTCAGAGATCTCTCCGAGCAAGTTAACCGTAACAGATATCTAAATAGGCAAAAATGGAAACAATTGTGGAGTTCCCTCCCTCGCTTTACATAATTACAATATATTCCAAATGTTACAATAATGGATGCTCCTAGTCAGACACTTTCTTGATGGACATCTCTGAATAGATAGATATTGTATGTACATACACATATATAATACACATACCGAAATAAAATGCATTTGTAATTATAAGTTGGTAATTAACACTTATAGTGTTGTTTTTTATCAAGTTAAAGTTCAAACAATGTATTAGCATACCACTTACAGGTCGTTGCTACATACATGTATACATCTACATACACATGCTTTATCTAATCATGACTAATTCAAGTTAATTCGGTTAATCGTCATACAGTGATGGAGCCCTGTATGACATATACATGTATGATGAGTCAGGTATCGCAATACAAATGGAAAAAGTTGATGCGATGTACAAACCAAATTAACAAAATAAAAATAGATTGGAACAAGTCAGCATTTGTCATATTTTCGGAACCATCAGCAATGATTTCATGATGATACACATGTCACTGTGAATAATTTATTGTATCAGCGCATAACCGTGAACTAAGACTATGCGTTCATACAAACAAATAATTCACAACGATTGATAAATTTCGAAGCTGGTGCCATTGGCTACAGATCAACACTGTAAAAGGTTTCATTTACTAATAGGTTCATCAAAGAGCCGGCTAATGATACCATCTAGTTCTACAGCAGTACCTGATGATTTATAGAGTGATTGCACTAAAAGGGCAATTGGGAAGATTTGTTTGAATAATCGATTCCTTCAAAAACAAATTTAGCCGCATTTGGAGAGAAAAGACGAATCGGTAGTTTCGCTTTGGGCAATTTAACCCATTTAATCCATGTGAGAATGTTTTACAGGTCAACATTGATAGCAACACATACGAACATAGAAAGCGAAAATATACATATACATTTCTCTATGAGACAATATGAAGAATAATGTATGACAAAAGAGATAAATTACTCATTAGGAGCATTGATTTCTAAGGTCTTCTATTGCATATACTTCAAAGATGAGGATTAAATAGAGTTGATGGAAAATGTACTAAGCTTTGCTATCACAGTGTGTTGATACCATAACAAAAAGGGAATGCATTGCTCGTCGGAAACAATCTATCCCTTTGTCACGTGTGTTTCCAATGATTTCTGTAGCAGGTGAGTCAATGAAAATGCATCATGAAGTTTGGAGTTAATGTGAGTTCTTGTCGATTTGATAATTGGTTCTAATGTAGTATGTTGCAAATTACTCGGGGAAATGCGAAAAGTGAAAACAATGTTTTTCGTATTTAATAGCTTACCCAAGGAACCCTTACTTCAAGATGACTTTGAAACATCTTTGAGTAAGACAGTGGTTCCAGGTGTAGAACGCAGGCCTATGATCGTGAATGCCGTGGGTTCGAAACCTATGAGTAGCGGGATGACCTTTACGACCTTTCATTCATCCACATGTGGCGCGAGTTTTGGTTGTGAAACCAGAAAGCAGAACCAAGAGTGATTAAATTGTAAGAACCTGTTCCACAATCGATGTTAAATGAAGATTATAGTGCTGGAACCGACTTTATGCTTATGAAAACATGTTGGATCCAGGCCAGTCGCCAAGTAAATTGGCGACTGGCCTGTGATATAACCTGTTTGCTACTCTAAGTATCTTTCCCCGTCAAAATTAAGCAGGGCTTTAAGGTTTTGGAAGGCAGACGACTTAAAATCAATTTTTAGCAAATTACCCAGCTAGACTAAACGTCTTTGACTAAAGCCATATTACCCCTAATAAGCAATATATCCCTTTTCAACAACTTTTCCACCCAATACCACAAAAAAGGTATTATTTCTCGTGTTTTTCTGCCATATGTGAAAAATTTCACTTTCGACCAGTCACACGTTCTCTTGTAAAGCAAAGGGTTGGGACATCAAGTCCAGAGGTTTTTACGAACGCGTGGAAATCATTTGTTCGATAAAGCTATAATGAAACTGCACGTCTGATAGAACAATACATGCAGTTCCTCAAAAAAAACTGTTGATTAAACTCTCAACCGGAAAACAAAATTGACACTGTGAAACGACCGTTAACTGCTTCCAGTAAAACAACCCTTATCAATGTATATTTTCATAGCTCGGTCGTTTTTAAGATGATGATGCTGTACTCGATTTCGTCGTTAAAAAGAAAGATGATACTAAGCATGTGTTGATATCTGTTGGAAAGCTTTGCTATTCGGGATGAAACTTTATAAAACTTTTGCTGTTCTTTAACCACCGACTATCTCAATTCTTATAGTATCGCCATTCTTGAAATTTCATTTTTTGGATGATATGCTCAATGTTTGTTGATCATTTTTTTTTTGTCTAAACCATAGTCTATGTTAGTGTAAATAGTCATAGACAAATTTTGTCTATGCTTGCAAATAAAGAAGTGATTTGACATTGAATAACAATCTAATCAGATTAGTTTGGATTTCATAACAGCTTGTATATGTATAATGTTCTTTATACTTTATAATTTGTTCATCCAAAAGCCATAGACCAATAAGTACGCGATAATAAACATTCAGGAAACAGACAACTCTCGTCCTCAGCCTTAATGTAGGATATATTTTCAATATATCAAAGTGCTATTTAAAGTATTCACTTTAAACAGAGACATAGATAATAATCTATGTCTCTGCTTTAAACAAGAAAACACAAACAATGTATTGCCTGATGTCTTCTATAAAAGCAAAGTTACAATATTGCTTTGTACAGTTCTTGTCAATACAAGGTCAATACACAAAAATAATGACAAATACAATACTTGTAAGTAGCTAATTACATTTGTAGAAAAGCTAACAACATTATAGGGTATGCATGCGTTGGAGTATTATTCTGAACACACGTTACTGTTTATTTTATATTGATGACATATGTGCATTTAGTCCTTTAATAACAATATCTTCGAAAGTTTTTAGTTTGCTCCATACAGCTCACAAAAGACAGTGGGTGAAAAAACTGCTAACCAATTACATAGAAATACAGCTGTTGATCAGCAGACGAAACGTAAATAAGTTGTTTGAGAAGGAGATAAAACTTCTTTGAACATTAAAACCATTACCCAGGAACCATTCTTAATATCACCGATTAATATAGGACTTTTTTGTTTTAATTGTCGTCAGCATGTTTGCTTTCTTTAAAACAAGAAAGTTGGTCAACATGAAACTTCACTTTCCTTATCTCGAACCATAAGTGTTCTTCCCCAAGGCGCTTTTACACAAAAGTGTTTTGTTACCCAATTACATTGCTTTCTAATACAATATTTAGACCGAAGGTTTTGTTCACCAAATTTCTCTAGACAACGCAAAATGAAATGTAGGCCCGCATTTCATTTAATGTTAAAGGTGCTTGTACAAAGACGTGAAGAAAGTCGAAAGTTAAAGACTAATTTCTTTAAACCTGCACAATAACTGTACAATCATTTGATACGAACTGAAGAATAGTTTTTGGAAGCAAAGCTATGTTATTTTATGATTATTTTATAAAGTTTATATACAGTGAATCGAAACGCATCTTAGTCCAAAAGCATGCTGTCGCTTTTAAGATCTACCGCATACGGACTATATATTCTCAGATTCACATTGACGCTTGTAACAACCGGAATCGCAATAAAAACCAGTTTGGCAATAATTATTGCCAAACTGGTTTTAATTGCAATTCCGGTTGTTACAGACGCTTCCTGAATTAATTCTGCTTAAACAGCGAATTCCAATTGTATATCAAACAACAATACAAAATATGTCTTGTTTAGACATACTATTTTGTCTTTCAAATTTTCTCCTCTGTGAACAAGCAGCTTTAAGAGTATTTGGCGAACTAAACATGCTTCTTAATATTGTAAAGCGCTGTCTACCCGAATAGTCTAGTGTGTACCGAGGAAAATATGTCTTAGCCGGACACTCTAGGTTCAGTTCCAGTCAACGCCGCATGACAAACTTGTGGCGTGAGCATGGGAAGGATTTTCTTCCTTCTACCGGACGAGGACACATGATTCATGCAAAAGCGGAACTATCGCCGTAATTTGACCCTTAGAATGCTGAGTAATTTTCTAAAAATAGATTGTTGTGTCCTTTGCTTTCCCTAATCTCAGATATCTGCTTAAATGCGTACCTTTATATCCTTATATGAAGAAAGATAAGTTATTAATTCTAAAACCAGGCTTTATAGAATTTGACATATTTGACTCAGATCCTTCTCGTGGGCTTTTTTTAGACAGTTTCTTTATTGCGAACTCGGGCCAGATCTCTTCAATGACAAATTTAAAACTGATATTTTCCTTTTAAACTTATTTATGTTTACATCGATTCTGAAACTAGTTCTTACAACTTAGATTAATCACTCTCGATTCTGCTTCCTGGATACATAACCAGTACCCGCGCAGAATGTGGATTAATGAAACTTCGCAAGGCAGATCCCGCTTTTCACGGGATTCGATCTTTAAATGGTAAGGCTATGACATACCTTTCTCATATCGAAGTGGATCTAGAGTTTTCGGTAGCGAATATGTAACATATTTTCCCTGATGCGTATCTTAGTTTCTTGCGTCCCCGGGAGAAAGGCTGTGTTTATGCGTTCTACAAGTGCACCTAAGGTGTGGATATTACCCCATTACGGTCAGTGCAACACGGAAACTCCATAAGGATAGGGCCGGATATTGGTCGTTAACCCTTAGAATGCTGGGTAATTTTCCAGAAAGAGATTTTTGTGTCGTCTGCTTTCAAAAACCTTAAATATCTGCTTAATTTTGTTGAGGAAAGATACTCTGAGTAGCAAACAGGTTAGATCACAGGCCAGTCGCCAATTCGCTTGTAGGCTGGTCTGGATCTAACCTGTTTGTTAAAACATGAAGTCAGTTCCAGCACTATAAGGGTTAACGCTAAACCAAACGATAACCTATCGATTGACCCAATTTGAAAAAAAATCGCAGACGTCACGGATGGAACAGAATTTCAACCGATAGATATTCAGATCGAAACATTGTAGGATAACTGTTTTGCTTTTTGGGGAAAGGAAACAATCGGGCAATTTCAAAACCCGATTGAATCGTTTACTTTCTTGGAAAGGTTAAACTGCAACTAAATTTCCGGAAAAGGAATGTCTGTTTCTAAATGTGTCAGTCACTGCAGAATAGGGGATATATATGACCCTTTCCACGATAAATGAAGAACATCTCTCCTATGACAAAACCATTTGCAGCTTATTCCACATAGGATCATGTACCTTGTCCAAATACGAATGTGAACACTTGCTAAAGTTGAAAAAGAGCAATACAATAAGTGTCGAATTATGATATCAATTATATGATATTGATCCTCAGAATGCTGAGTATTATTTTGTGTCATCTGCTCTCGAAAACATTTTATATCTGCTTAATTTTGATGAGGAAGTGTACTCAGAGTAGCAAACAGGTTAGATCACAGGCCAGCCGCCGATTTAGTTGGCGGCTAGCCTGTATCTAACATGTTTACATAAGCATGAAGTTGGTTCCAGCACTGTAGGGGTAAACTACTTCTTGTTGAGGCACGTATCGAAGTTGATGCATCGTCAAACGAAAGTGGTACATACAGTAAGGTCAATGTTATCTTGGCAAGGAAATGAAAAGGAACTGTTGCGAGGAAAGCATACCTTCCTTCTTTTGTCACAATACTGTCTCAAGTCTTTTCATATTTCATACAAATTGAATATGTCATTATCTTTCTTGGAACCAATATGGTGTAACAATATGTATGGAGATATTAGACGTAAAATTATTCTATCAACTTGTTTATCTAAAAATATTTCTGTTTATAATACAGTTGTCTGCTTTGAATATATTTTGACTTGTCTCAATATCACATGTGTCAAATGGGTAACCACGTTTAACCCATTACCGAACACCAACGACATTTGACCAGCGTGTCGTGACGAGCAATTTCTCCTTTTCCTACAATATTTAATACCCTTCCAGAAGATTATTTTTCAATTTCATCACATTTTGAAATGTCGTCTGCAAACTCTATCAATTTGGGACAGTCGAATATTTTACGTTTGGTAAACGGTTGATGTCGTCTGTTGAGAAGGAACGAAAGGTTGTCGTCAGGTCAGGCGGAGTTGAAACACTATTGAGCACAGTTTTTCCCTCTTAACTCGATGATTCTTTGTCCCAATGGACTATTCCTCCATCAACACTCTATACCCGACGACAATATCATCGTCAAAAAGTGAAAGAAACGTAGTAATATTGACTTAAACTAAAATAGGAATTGGATTATTCTAACTGATAGGTCTGACCAAGTCTTTCGAATAAAAGGAGAACACTGTTTATCCCTTTCCTACAACAATTCAATTATCCGTTTAACCCTTTACCAAACGTCATGTTGTCGACTGTCCAAATTTGAAAGAGTTGCAGACGACATTTCAAAATGTGTTGGAATTGATAAATAATCTTCTGATAGGACAGACAACATTGTGGGAAAAGGGGAAATTACTCTTAACGAGCAATATCTCCTTTTCCCCACAATGCTTTCCAGAGTCGTCTGCAACAAAGTTGTGAAATGTCGTTATTGTTTGGTAATGGGTTAAATCAAAAAAGAAATTGAATTAGTTCATCTGGTATGTCTGGCCAAGTCTTCGAAAAAAGGAGAACATTATTCATTCTTTTCCTACAACAATACAAAAGTCCGTCTAAAGCAAAATACCGTATCGTTTGGTAAGACCACAGGGCAGTGACTAAATGGGTTTATGATTGAATTTGTGGGTGTTGTGTAGTGTCTGAATCCGACTGCCCTAACCCAATAAGCCCCGATGGAACATGTACCCAATCTGGACAATTGCTCCCAGCGTGGGACCAGAATCCCAACATGTTGATATGTCGGATGTATTCCGATCGTCCTAACATGCATGTACGCGTGCTTGGTAAGATCATTGAGAAATCAAAGAGACAAAAGAAGAAACTTGCTTGGGACGAGCAAATTCTTCTTTTGTCGAATTGCTTTCTTTAGTATCCTTGTTTTCTTTGATTCGATTACAGAAACAAAAAAAAAACGCATTATCTGAAAAATGTACATGACATTAGAAATGATTTTTGTGTCATAGAAGGCGAGATATCTTTTTCGAATAGCTCAAGAAATATGAAACATTCTGTTCAAAGGTATTAAAGCAAACGACATTCAATCAATTAACCCAAGTATGAAAAAATAGGCATGAAGTACACAATTAATCGAAAGTACGGCACAACCTATTAATGGCTATTGCAAAGAACGTTTAATAGATACAAACAACTCAGGTTATCCCTGAAAAAAAGGTTGTTGAGATTGTTTTATCTTTTTTATTTATCATTTCGTCAAATCAATTGATTGTTGTCAGCTGTTGAGGCGAGTCTCATAATAATAAGAATGTAAAAGGGGTCCATAAGGGCTCTTCTCCATATAAGTAAAACTATTCTTAGCATTTACATTGATGTGTGGCATTGCTTGGTCATGGACGAGTTGTCTAAAGTCAATGACTTGGATAAACTCTATGTATTCATAATTTGATTTAAACGCACAGTTTTCCTCTCTTTATATACATATAATGAATGTATATGAAGCATATAAGTATATACACATATTTATATCATTTTGTTTATGAATGTATTTCGCCACGAATGATAATTGTGAACATGTATTAAGATCCTCTTTAATTACAACGAGTGCAATACTCTTTTAAAAAGTATCATTAGCAATTGTACAGAACAAACTTATTCGTTAGAAACCTGGCACTATTCCATACAATTTTCCACCTGGCAAAAATCGGACGTATGGTCGTTGGAGAGGATATGCATGGGATTTTCATTTTAATCTTTCAATAAGAAACCTATGCATGCACTAATAAAAGCTTGCTTTCATTAACTTTTCATTAGTATTAGGCTCTAATAGAACGTTAACCCATTATAATGCTGGGTAATCTTTTAAAGATATATTTTTGTGTCGTATGATTTCCAAAACCTTAAATATCTGCTTAATTTTGATGAGGAAAGATACTCAGAGTAGCAAACAGGTTAGTTCACAGGTCAGCCGCCGAATTACTTGGCGACTGGTTTTGATCTAACCTGTTTGTGAAAGCATGAAGCCGGTTTCAGCGCTATAAGGGTTAAACGCATCAATGAATGAAAATTATAAAGGTAGAAATATTACCTTTATTCAGTATTTGGAAGATGTTCCCATTTGAAAGGTAATTGTCAGGCTTAAAGCTCAGAGAAAAAATATCTTTGTAAACCTCCATAAACGATGTTCAAAATGTTCGAAATTTCGTTCCGTTGGTAAAACATTTAAAGTCTCCTTATTAAGAAAAAAATGTAACATATCCAAACTGATTTGACGAGATCGTTTTGCAACTTTAAAACAATTTGTGTATTTTGTTGCAAAGTTGGCTTATTCAAATCACATCGGTGAATATTACAAAATTTTAAATACAAAAATAAACGACTTTAGTGGGTGATGATAGTTTTGTGAATGATCCTACATTTGTCAAAAACTGCATCAAATTTAAAGAAAAAAAGGAAAAGCAAAAACTTCAAAAGTCCCGCCTCATTATATTCCAATCTCACTATGATATGCGTATAAACAAAGAAATATATTAATTTACTAACGAACCTGAAAACTATCTAAAGAAGCGAATTCACCAATAAATTTAGTGTTTGAGGAACATGCATTATTATAGAACATTCCATAGATTCAGTGTGAACGAAAGCTTAATGTATATTACACAGTCTAAACGTATGATTAATATGTGAAAATACAAAAGACTTTTACTTACCTGAAACTAATCGCAAACACGTCAAATGTAGTATAAGAACGCCCACAAAAATATCCAACTTAAACTTCATCTTAAAACGGAATTTATGTCCCTCGATAATCGTACAAAGTTTCGATAATAATTAAAGCAAACAATCTCAACAAAGAAAAGTGTAATATTATATTGTTTCCTTTTTTCACTACTTCATTTAACACAATTTCCCATCATAACGGAACGTTAATTTATTTCCCAATTTCGAGTCGTGTTCATTTCCCTGCAACAAACACCGCACGCCGGTTTGACACAAAACCACGTGTTATACTACCATAGATAACGCCAGCACACGAGAACAACACTATTCGTTACTGAGATCACTAGCGGGAACTCTCCCGAGATGAATTGAGATTACAAGGTTTGCGTTTTATGTGATTTCGAAGACGCGCGGTCTCCTTAACCCCTTTGAAGGCTGGGTAATTTTCTCAAAATAGATTTTTTGTGTCGTCTGCTTTCCAAAACCGTAGATATCTGATTAATTTTGATGAGGACAGATACTCAGATTAGCAATTTACTTGGCGGCTGACCTGTGTCTAACCTGTTTGCATAATAGGCATGAAGTTGGTTCCAGCACTATAAGCGTTAAGGTAGAACTCTCGATATAGTTGCGCATCTTTTCGGACGTTCAATCGCCAAACATTTCCCAATACATTTCGGACACCTCTGCAAGCTTTGTTGGCGATTAAATGTCCGAAATGTTGAGATTCCGGTACACGGTTAATTCATTGAAGAAAGTCGTGACCAAACATTGTTGAAAAGGCAAACGCGGTAAAATGAGCGTTTGATTCGATTCCGCGGCTCGATAACACTGTTACACTATGTTGTTGTTGTGTTTGAGGTGAGGTAATAGTCTATTAATATTGAAGACTGGTATTGGCTAATTATGAATCCCTCGGGTTTCTGTATGGCCTTGAAGTCTGATACTTATTATTGAACCTTCATGTACAAGAATGTAGTTGTTAGATATGGGTATCACGAAAGTTGATCTTAACACATTACCATTATGGAATTTCTTTTTTTATCATATGTAAATACAAGAGAATTGTAAATGGTATTACTTTGCAATAGTTATGGAAATTACGCCAGTTTATCTTAACACATTACCCTGACGACATTTCTCCTTTCTTAATCATTTGTTAATTCAAGTAAGGGCAATTATTTTTTTTAAGATTCAGACATAATTACGCATCACGTAACAGGAGTGTTTAATGAGGCACCAAAGCACAAAATAGTAGATATTTGCCGTATTTAGTCAAACAGATTTATCAAAGACGACAGTTTCTGCGTAAAGAATTGTTTCATATAGTTTCCTCCCCACGATTTTGACATGAATGCCTCACGGATAATTTATCGAACAGCGGTTTGATGGTTTTAACAAAAGCCTATAATGTTGGTAGTCGTTTGATCAATTTGATCCTAACACCATACTGTTCAAGGTTAGCGTATCCATTAAAAGGCTTAGGAAACCCTCATGCCAATAGATAAACTGTTCTGAATTGGCAATGTATTCCTTTGTTTAAGGTGCTTGCTCACAGAAGAGAAGATTTGAAAGTAAAAACAAATGAATTATTGGATAAAAACATATACATGTGGATGATACTTTTTCAATAACCCCTGATTCCTGTATTCAAACACATTATTTAACCAATTCAACAGATATTCACCAGCAATTTCATTTAATTTACTCCCGTTAATTGCCATTGGAATCGTGTCTTAAATCATTCCAAATGACTCATAAAAACGGGTTTACGATTCATCGCATCCGTTTATAGATCTCACCGAAAGAGCAAGGCTTCAATACTGATTTATGGGGGAAAGCGCTTAACCATTCACCAAACAATAAAGACATTGGACCAGTTTATTACAGACGACTCTGAAAAAAATGGTGGGAAAAGGAGAAATTGCTCTTAACGAGCAATTTCTCCTTTTCCCACAATGTTTTCTGCCCTATCAGACGATTATACTTCAATTTCATCACATTTTGAAATGTCGTCTGCCAACTCTTTCAATTTCGGACAGTCTAACATTTAACGCTTGGCAAAGGGTTAATTGCTGTTGAATATTTTATGCGTACAACAACTCTCGTTCGTGTCTCCATCTTCCAACCACAAAACGCAATTACAAACAGTCACTTAATAATGCCGTTTTATCCAATTGGCCGTCTCTCGACCGCACTTACGTGACATCGAGTGTTATGAGAAACGACGCAACGTGTGACGTTCAAATCGTCCCGACATTTTTGAGATAGACTGTACGTTGTTTAAATTCACACAGAACTAAACTCAATACCGATAAAAAAACCACTTCTCATCCGAGACTATCCAGTAACTACTAATACGCATTCAAATGAAGAAGAATTATCTTTTCTATAGAACAATAAACCATTCCAGAAGCACTTATCAAAATCAAACCACTCTCAGCAAATTCTTTTTCTCCATTTTTCCTTTCTTTCTTTTTTTTTATGCAATTATTGTGAATATGTATACTGTATTGTTTATATCGACTTCCATATCCATCGCATGTAATTATATATGTTTTGACTATGATCTTGTGTGCTTATGATATGTTATGTTACATGTGAATTAACATCATAACACATTTAATATGAATAGACCGTAAAAGTGGATGGTGATTCGGGGGAACGTGGATCTAAATATGAATGTTATTAAAATTCAACAATGCACATATTTGAGTAACAATCATAGTCACAAAGAAGACATTTATTTAACGTATGTATGTATCTCAAGTGTTTTTTTTTTTCATTGGGACACCTTTCAAAATCACTCGGAGAATAGACGTTAGCTTGCTGGTTATCTTCTTGTGGATTCTTTCTAATCGCTAAAATAAAGGTTTATATATCAGCAGATAGCAGTTTATGATGAAGAGTGAAAAGGAAATTGTCAGATTACCGACCATTACGAGCTTGTCTTTCGGTCAAGAAAAAGTGTCTGAAGCTATGTTAACATTTTATTTCGCGCCCAACTTTTAATTTGTCAATTACTTGAATTAATAAAAATCGTTAAAAAAGGATAAATTCTTCATGATAAGCAATTTATCCTTTCGCCAATCAGAATTTCATTCCATTGAGTTAAAGAAAGTATTACTTCTAAGAAAGTATTACTTCTTTATATTTCATTTACTGCTGTCTGATGTTACTGAAGTACTTACCAGAAGTCACTTTTATACAATATATGCGTCACTTGAAAGACGTGTAACACATTCAATACAATAGTTTTAATGGAAACGAAAAGAACATGGTTAGTTTAAAAAATCTCTTATAGTCGAAACTTTATTATATGTTTTGCAAACGTAATTTGTACAGTTAATTAAACGGACTCGTGCAAGCTGATGTACAGTGAGAAATTGCAAACATGTTTTATTTTATTTTTCCTCGCATTTTTGTTTAGATAATTCAAATGCATACAAACCAACTTTTCTATTCTATTCTATCCATAGAGTACACTGGTTGTAAACGATCTCAAAATCAGATTCTTTGCTTCTAAATAAGTAAAATCGATAGTTTTAATTGGCCTTTCTGTCAATACGACTAATTACTTTTGTAAATGAAGAGTACAATATCCGGTTTTGTTTTCTAGGTTAACTTTCCTCGTTTTTACTACCATTTTGTGTTTTAAATCATGTGTGTTTGCTTTTGCAGATGCTTTATGGATAAAAAGTCCAGGAAATATTTTCAATATTTTCAGCATTAATATCGAACAACGAAGAAGGGGCACTATTTAATTGTGATCGTTTAACTAATTTTAACGAAGGTTTAGTAGCAGGTGCTGTTTGCAATTTATATGTCATTACTGTTTAAATACTCGTTCGAACATACTGCATGCATAGTGATAACAAGTTCATTGCAATAAAAGAGAAAAATGGTTGATCGACATTTCCTGATTTGGTTCGCAATGTTCTGTTCTGTCTTTCAAAGTACAAAATCATTTCTATATCAGACTTCAGCCGTCTTGCAACAAGTTAATTCATTTTTATATAAATTGAGATCTACCCTGCGTCGACGGTTTTCTAACTTTAAGGCAATTGATAACTGAAATAATCTATTTTTCTTGCTATAAGTCGCCGCTAATTGAATACAATATAAATGAAGGATTCACGTGGTCTTCCATTGGAAGACTTTGTGGAGTTAAGTAAGGTAAGATGTATTTACCCTCTCAATAAACTGTTGCACAAGTAATACACAATCAGGCGCAACTGTTATAAAAACAGACGTGTCTCCGTTAATTCGTATTCTGATACGAACATGAATACTGCGTTCTGACTTTAAAGATATCACCCAACAACAAATAAGATCACAATACCACCTTTAGAATAAAAGTTACATTCATTTATCCGATGTCTTTTCTAAACCCGAAGTAAACTAAAAGTATAAACTTTTGACACGATATTTAAGTACAATGAAATTCAAACTCAAGAACAAAAATCACTACCGAACTCGACACCGGTTGCTGTTATTTAACGGTGTGCATTATATCTTGTTACTCGTGCCAGTAGTCCCGATTTAAGTTACCGATATCCTTCCGCGCTGGGATTGCTCACACGATCAGAGCAATAGTTCCAATAATGGGATGAACACAGAAGGCAGCCGAAGATGTATACAGCAGTGAAAGCTTGACAATTACAATAGTGCCTCGTTCGATTGCGTTTTGCTGTACATGTACATCATTGAAATGTCCCATCATAGAAATTTTAAGATAAAGTTAAAGCTGAAAGTTACATAAAAGCGGCGGCAGAAGTATGGAATAATATTCCTTTCTTGGGCAAAATCATTCTGACCGAATAAGTGATTTTTCATCACGAGCAGGTTCTTAATGTTTTCTCTTCTTTTTTGACAAATTTGTTTCTTTCGTCTTATGTTAGAACAATTCCATTGTTTTCTAAAATTGGTTTAAACAGTCTTCTGATGCTGATGCATCGACATAAGTCAGTCCTAAGAAAAGGGTGGTCAACAGCCAACGAGAGATACACACTATTCAAGAAGGCTTTGTCTTATGTCCAATCGCTTATTTCTTTAGATTCCCTTTGTCAAAATTCGCTTTAATATACAAGTCAAAATTTCTACTGTAGCATCGCTCCAACTCTACCAACATATATGGTGAGAAAGAAGCAATAACTCGACAACAAAGATTGTGCTAAGCGGTATCAAAGTTTGAACTTACCATACACAACATTGACCAATGCATCCATTTACGTCACGTTACGCTATGAAAGGAATTAAAATAAATTACATGGAATACAAACAACTTAGCGACGAAAATGACCTCAATGAAAAAAGACTGCAGGAAAAAGGAATTATAAGTATTTGCCTTCTTTTTTTTTTATTAAAAATAGGGACTTATATTGTTTGTATTTGACATGTAGCTAAATAAGACTAATTTAACACAAGAACAACGTTCGTATATGGTTCAGGTAATTTCCAAATCGTGCAGAAATTCGGCCCAAATTTTTTACATAAAAGGCAGTAGTTAGTGTGACGTAGGCTACAAAGCGAATAAAACCTCTGTTTGGTCAAGGTTGTTTTGTCTAACCTTTATACTACTGGAAACGACTCCATGCTTATACAATCAGTTGAGATCCAGTCAAGCCGCCTAGTAAATTGGCTGCTGGCCTGTGATCTTACATATGTGCTACCCTGAGTTCATTTCCTCATCAAAATCAAGTAGATATCTAAGGTTTTGAAAAGCAACACAAACAATTTTTTTATGGAATTACCCAGTACTCTTAATGTGAAGCTCAATTCCCATTCAGAGTAATGGTCCCGTATCAGTACTAAATGGCGTCATCACCACGAGGGGGTTTCCATTCAACAATGCTTTATTTAGTTGTTTCTATGAATGTCAGTAGTGTAGTAGCATCAATGCAAACCGCAACTCTATAATAAGATCGTAGTTGTTTGATGGTCTAAATATAAACCATTTTCTTTTTTTCTTAAAAAAAACCATGAGTTGTTCTTTCAATTAAATATGCATGCATCCTTTTCTCGAATGCGTGAATCTACCACATTATGCAAGTATTTGTTTTTAGCGTTATTCCATGAACATAAGAGGTTATCAAATATATTCATTATTCGTATCAAAGCAATCGTACTTCCATAGTGACCATACTGTGTGTCCGAACCAAATATATTCTTTATTCGTATCAAAGCAATCGTACTTCCATAGTGACCATACTGTGTGTCCGAACCAAATATATTCATTATTCGTATCAAAGCAATCGTACTTCCATAGTGACCATACTGTGTGTCCGAACCAAATATATTCATTATTCGTATCAAAGCAATCGTACTTCCATAGTGACCATACTGTGTGTCCGAACCAAATATATTCATTATTCGTATCAAAGTAATCGTACTTCCATAGTGACCATACTGTGTGTCCGAACCAAATAAATTCATTATTCGTATCAAAGTAATTGTACTTCCATAGTGACCATACTGTGTGTCCGAACCAAATATATTCATTATTCGTATCAAAGCAATCGTACTTCCATAGTGACCATACTGTGTGTCCGAACCAAATATATTCATTATTCGTATCAAAGCAATCGTACTTCCATAGTGACCATACTGTGTGTCCGAACCAAATATATTCATTATTCGTATCAAAGCAATCGTACTTCCATAGTGACCATACTGTGTGTCCGAACCAAACATATTCATTATTCGTATCAAAGCAATCGTACTTCCATAGTGACCATACTGTGTGTCCGAACCAAATATATTCATTATTCGTATCAAAGCAATCGTACTTCCATAGTGACCATACTGTGTGTCCGAACCAAACATATTCATTATTCGTATCAAAGCAATCGTACTTCCATAGTGACCATACTGTGTGTCCGAACCAAATAAATTCATTATTCGTATCAAAGCAATCGTACTTCCATAGTGACCATACTGTGTGTCCGAACCAAACATATTCATTATTCGTATCAAAGCAATCGTACTTCCATAGTGACCATACTGTGTGTCCGAACCAAATATATTAGAAGACATATAAACGTTGAATGTAACAGTGGGTTTCCTTTATCTATTTTAGGCTAATTGGGCAATCTTAGATGTCAAGAAAACAGTCATATAGGATGTGTAATATAGTTTTTGAAATAAAAAAAAATGTACGTAAAATACCTATATATGATGATGACAACGTTAAAGGCACATGAGGATATGAGTACAAATAAATTATTGAGAAGATATGGAGGTATTTTATCATGTTTATAAAAGTCATGAAAATGAATTTAAGATATGAGGCCCAATTTAATAAACTCCTTTAACATAAGTTAGTTTGTGATTGAAATAAAGTTGTCTCGAATTCAATCGTGTTTGTCAATAATCTGTTTGTTTACATATTTAAAATAACGATTTCCGATTGGTCGGTTCAAAAATGCGTGCATCACGAGACTAGGTCAGAGGTGAAAAATCAGGCAATCTCAATACTTAAACAGGCTAATTTCTCGTTTGCTTTCACGTTAAAGTTGTGCTGATGGGTTTTTCGTGATAAGTATTTGAATTTAACAAGCGTTTACCAAATGATTTGAAATGTTTTGATAGCATAAGTCTCCTTTCGTGAGCCTTTAAAATTACATAGGTTGTTATGCCATCGGCAACGCTTATTCTGACAAAACTGTGAATGTGACAAGGTATGCGATGCTCTATTCCAACTAGTTTATCTGACACACAGTCTTATTTGATTTTGACTATACCTTACCAAAAGCAAGAGCTGATAGCAATACATGTGTATGACGAAGTTCGTTAATCGGTATTATTGTGTCGTATCGACGTATTTCCTATCAACTCTACATTTAATCTTTGCCACAGAGTGAATGCATAGGAATGCCATGGGCGATGTGACAAATTGAAACATGTGATGAATGAAATGATACATAAAATAAAGCAGAATAACATGACATCGAAATTCTATTGATTGGTTGCAGACCGCCTGTCATGAGTTAACTCTATACCACCCGCATATGACATTTTTTTATATTTAAAGCAGACGATATTTAAAAACTTCGTTAACATGTGAAAAACCCTTTCCCTTCTGCTGTTGGTATGTTTTCATATATTGAAAAAACATTGTGGCAAAGGAAGAAATTGCTTGTCACAAGCAATTTCTCTTCTAGCCACAATGCTTTTTTAAAAGTCGTCTGCTACAATACGCAAAAGTGTGGCGTTAGGTAGTAACATGATAAAATGCATGCCGATTTAAAAAAAAAAGTCAGACCCTCACTCAAATCGTACATTTGTCTATGACTCGGCCTGTGGTGCCAGAAAAGAACACTGGAAATAAAGTTAAATTACGGCGAATCAAGATTAATAGCCGAGTATAGACACCAGCAATGAGTTATCGAAGTAAATGCCAATACGCCTCATGAATCGTGTATAGCAAATCAAAACCATTGGCCTTCCCTGGCGGGATGGATGGGTTTTAAACCGCTCTTTGCGTCCCTGTCCGCCACCGAATTACGTGAATAATGGTGTGTCGTCTTTATTTTATTGACGGGTAACGAAGAAAAACAAGCCGATGTTTTGGGGAAATTAGTCATTCAATACTGTAAATTCGCTGAGTCCTAGACTTTTGTTTTTATCTTTGATTTGATTTTTAAACACGTTTGACGCTGATTCTTTCTTCTTGTTGCCATTCTACAAACATGTGTTTGTTTGATGAGAAACTGTTTAGTTAAAGTCAATAAAGAATTCTTGGTCTTGATGTTCCTTTTTCGAAATATCTAGACTAGTTCTGAGGTTAAGAAGCTATAAACACACATATTCAATACAAGCGCTTGGTTGTTGATTGGTGGAGGACCGTTGTCAAGAGGTAGATCATTGGCCTCATGGTAAACGCGGGTCGTGGGTTTGAATCACGTGCGTAACGGGGTCCACTTAGCGACTAAGCAATAATCCGCATGCAGCGCGAGTACTGATAAATTTTTTTAAGTTATTGTTTTTTAATTTTCTCGTCTATGACCAAACCTCTTTAGGTATTATGATCTCCTGGGTACCATTTTGCTAAACAAATTAAGGAAAATATTTGCGTAAGTCATTACTGATACACATGAATAGTATATTCAATGAAAGTACAATATTGCAATGTGACATGTCATTGGAAGCGTCTCAGAGAGACGATTCCAATGATGTGTTACTTTGCAATATTGCTTCTCCCAATACTAAAATAGGGGGCCTCCGTGGCCTAGTGGTTAGAGTACAGAACTTGAAATCACATGGCCCCTCTCCGCGTGGGTTCAAATCCTGAGAGGGATATGGATTTTCATGAGAGGCAGTCTCCCGACTGACTTACGGAATGCCGATGGTTCTACCCACCTTAACCAGCCCCTATGGGCAGTTGAGTCTGGGGTCTTCCTCCATCATTAAGAGTCGGGCATCGCTACATAACTGAAATAATGTTGATGTGATGTAAAACCCATATATATATATATAATACTGAAATAAGATGAACTGTTGTTTTTGACTTACGCAAATCTTAAGCGTAAGCTGTGAAGTAAAACGGTACCCTGATATCTATAACTTAAAACGTAGTTCCTTCCCTATAACTACATATATTGACTCTATTCACGTCTGTAGGAGAGTTTGGTTCAAGGCGATGTGACGTCTTCTGTCTCACAGCAGACGACAATAAAGACATTAGGAATGAAAATTAAGAATTTATTACGATATGTAATCTAATAAGAACAGTTTATGAAAACCTTGCTCTTTATTTATGAAAAAAAAAAGTTATTGGAGTCACTAAATAGTAACCCTTAGAATGATGGGTAATTTCCTTAAACTAGATTCGTCGTCTGCTTTTAAAAACATTTAATTTCTGCTAAAATTTCAATGAGGAAAGATACTAAAAGTAGCAAACAGTTTAGATCACAGGCCAGTCGTCAATTTACTTGGCGGCTGTCCAGTATCTAACCTGTTTGCTACTCTGAGTATCTTTCTTCAACAAAATCAGGCATATATTTAAGGCTTTGGAAAACAGACGACATAAATATCTATTTTTAGAAAATTACCCAGCAATCTAAGGGTTTACAACACCGATAATCCCCCTTGAAAGCTTTGTACTCCCGCATTTTATTACCCCGCTAGGAAAGTTACAGCAATTAGTTAAACCACTTTTGAAAACATGCTACGTTAAAATGTCGGCCTACTTTGTTATTGACATGCGAACTGGGTCACGTAACCCATTACCAAACAATGACGGCATTTAACCAGTCTGTTGCAGACGACTCTGGAAAGCATTATGAAAAAAGAAGAAATTGTTCCTAACGTGCATTTTCTCCTTTTTCTCACAATGTTTTCTGCCCTAACAGAAGATTATCTTTCAATGTCATCGAATGTTTTAATGTCGTCTGCAAACTCTTTGAATTTTGGACCTTCGAAAATTTGACGTTTGGTCAAGGGTTAATATATGAGCACCTTCAGTCTGTGTCGTAAAACGCCATGATGTGAAGATACTCCTGATGGCCATTTTGTTTGTCTGTCCAAATAGGGTCTTTCTACGGTGAAAAGAAAAATAGTTTTAAATGCGGTTAAGTTACAAATATCAGAATGGGTTAACTAGACGACATGTTGTTGATCGTCCAAATAGCACACGTCAATTGAAATGCCACCAACCCTTTGGTTTCTTTTTGGAAAAAGGAGATGTTTGTCTTATTTCAATAAAAGCGCATAAACGACCCAGATAATTTCAACTTATCATATGTATTACGTGCTTGTGGATAAGAGGGGGGAAATAATCGCAAGGTAGTTATTGTATATTTATCTACTTTAACATCAAGCTTTGAGAAATTGGTTGATCAACTCTTCTTTGACAAAGAAGATAAAATATGTCTGAGAATGTCTACTTTAAAGAAGCTTTGATGACTACAGTTTGTATTTTAAGATACGGTATTAAACGCTCAACATCTTCATTGATAACCTTCATGAATACTAGACCCAGCACTGCACCAACTCAACACCGTATGCAAAGTTGCGATCCAGTTGATTCCTACACATTGTGGAATTCCTCGTAACGAAAAGGCACACAAATTGACAAAACAAGAAACAAACCAACCCCGGTTTCATGTACTTCGAGAAAATAGCCATTAGCAATGCTCTGGTGAGGCCCAAACCAGAGAAGGACGCTTAACATCAGCTTGATAGACAAGAACAGGTTACAATTATTAGACTGAGATCAGAACACAACCGACTGAATCTCATATGTACCGAAAGTACAAGCTGGTAGATTCCCCACTCTGACCATGTGGCGAAGAAGAGCAGACTACAGAGCATGTCCTCCAACGATAAAGGGATACAATGCGAAGAAAACTGCAACGTGGCAATCAGCTGTCCCACTGAAACGCAAGCTACACGGTGACGTAGAGGACCTGAAGAAGACCACCAAGTCCATCATGGAGACTGGCTTAACTGTGTAGAGAAAACGAAAAGAAGAAGAAGAATACTAGTTAGCTGTTTCCTTGCGATGTGCTTTTGTCCTTCTCGCTTCTATGCTGCTGAAAAGATGACGACAGAGATTGTATATCCTGTGGCTTATCCTACCTCGACGTGTAACAATAATGTCGTGTCGTCTCAATTTGAAGGTGTCAAAGAAGTTCCTTAACCCTTTACCAAACGCAAAAATCGACTCTCCCAAATTGAAAAAGTTTGCAAACGACATTTCAAAATGTGATGATATTGAAAACTAATCTTCTGATAGGGCAGAACACATTAACGAGCATTGTCTCCTTTTCCCACAACGTTTACCAGAGTCGTCGGCAACAATTTGGTTAAATGTTTTTATTGTTTGATAATGGGTGAAGCGTTTTCCCTACAGAAGATAAACTATTCTTTAGTCGGCATAGTTTTCTTTCTTAACACATATATTATATACGTTTAAGTAGACGATGAGTTTCCAAATTCATACAACTCGCCTTATTGTCAACAACCCGGTAACATCCATCAGTCTGTCGTTATACATCCGTGTCGACATGTACGACCAAACAAGGGGAGCACCAAAAAGTAAACTTTCGTTAATCGCCATAAACTTCGTTAAAACCTAATTACCGCAATATACCGCAATATAGTTCCCTACATCTACATCCGGGTAATCGGGTTAGCCTACTACCTTACAAGTCCTGACGCATTTGGCGGTCTTCAACTGTCTCTAACGAGCGCATAAATGACTTCTACTGTCAGATAAATTAAATCTTAATCCCTCATGCTTCTAGTAATTACCACCAAATGTTTGTCAGAGTTAAACCTTCTCCGCGGGGAATACTCTTCGATATTGGAATCAGTCCGCGGAAGAATTCAAAAACTTTAAGCGAATTATAAAGGAGGTTTTCCGACGTGTACGGTAATTGAAAACTGCGGATATTGGCTGGTTTTCTAGTCTTTATTAAGCTACATTCATAGAAAAGGCTCGGGACCTATATACGTTAGAAAACACAATTGAAAATATATAATGATTCTTTATATCAATGATATACTTCAGAGATATCTATTCACGAATATCAATGTCTCTAAATAGTATTCACAATTATTTTGTAACCATTGTACATTGTTACATTTTGTTTTTTATAGCAATAGATTTTGTAACCATCCCCATATCTTGTCCTAATGGATAATAAGAGGGGTTGAATAACTCAATGGTCTTTATGCTAAAGCAGCGTCAGGCCAAAACAATCCTCATTATTTCAAAGATAAACACATGTACAATCATGCACGTCCGAAACAGTTTAAATGCATAACACATATATTGTATTTACAGTCAAAAATATATTTGAATGTGAATGCATTCATTTTTCGTGTAAAGAATTCCTAACATTTCGGACTTTTGTCTGCTCATAATATTCACAATTGTGTCCATTCGGAACACCTCGGCCATTTCTTAAAATAACCTCGGAGGTAATGGGGAGCCATTTTTGAAAGTAGGTCAGCAACGAAGGGCCAATCGTATCTACTCGGCAATCACCGTAACAAGCCGGGGATTGCCGAAAAGAGCCGATTGACAAGTTATGAAACAAAGATGTGTTGATATGATCATCTTTAATGAAAAGGGTAAAAACTCCATTCAATTGTGATATATAACCAATTTGTGTGTATTCAATAACATATTTAGTGCCTGTGTGCATTTTGCGTTATCCGCCGGAAATAAGGCGAATTACCCCAGGATTTCTGGTGTATTCATGTACTGCCTACGAGGTATATCTACCGACTTGTTACGGGGATTGCCGAGTAGATACGATTGAATTGTGTCCTGATAACATTCGGAAACCCTCGAAAAGCGGTCCGGGGATGAAACCCAAAAGACAGCGACTTCACCAGTTGAGGGTTTGTCTTTCATTAAAGAAACGTTGTTATGAATAACTGATATAGGTATCTACTTTGACAATAGGCACTCTAACAATTGAATAAGTTTGGCTAAGGAATAACTTCATCTTTAGGTCTGTCGTTAATAGTTATAAAAACATAAGGTTTTTTTAACCTCCATTACTTAAATATTCGTAACTAAAATCACAAAACATCGTTCTAAGTCTTAGTCTGACTAAAGCATTCGAATTCGATTTGGTCTGGACATACCAAAGAAAAATTACAGATGGTTCAGAGTTAAAATCGACACCGTAAATGCAAAACGTGTTATAGAAGTGCAATTCTAAATGTATCCAATCGATCCAAAACACTTGTAAAACGTCATAGTCGTACCTTTTTGGAAAGAAAAGGTTAACAAAGCGAATGTTTATCATACTATACAAGCATGTATATATACTATAAACCCGTTTTGAATTAGTGACTCAGTCATTATCCTTAATACATTATTTCACGCCTTATGCTATGATACATTACCCAGCAAATAATGCTTAGAGCAAAAACAGCTTCACAAAAGACTTATTGCTCTTGTGACCATTTTATCCTTCAACTGTTTGTATGCTTGTCATATTATGTCACATCGTCTGCTGTTTCTCTATATTTTGACCAGTCACAAATGTTCATATAGAGAAACTGATAAACATCAATTCTTAAGCAAATCTCTACAGTTAGGGCCGAATGAATTCGACTGTTTCCCGGGACAAAACCTTATAGTCGAACCGAATATGATGGCTGGAGAAGTCGAATTATCTTCGATTCCCATCGCAGACATAAGCAAAAAATAAGTGCGCAGACCTTGTATGGAACCCACATGGTACAAGTAAGAGAGTTCGTCCTACCACAACACAGAGAGGATCTCTGGACCAACGCTTGCACCGGGTAAAGAAATTTTTGGCTAAGGCAAAGGCAACAGTTGCCGAGAATGGAGAGCCTTTGTGAGGGCCCTATAATACTGAAGGACTGGAGGAGCGAAGGGGACTTATAAACCCTTAGAATGCTTGGCAATTTTCAAATATACATTTTTGTCGTCTGCTTTCCAAACCCTTAAATATCTGCTTCATTTTGTTGAGGTTAGATATTCAGCGTAGCAAACAGGTTTAGATCACAGGCTTTCCGCAAATTTACTTTGCGGCTGGCTTGGATCTTACCTTTTTGTATAAGCATGAAGTCGGCTCTAGCACTATAAGGGTTAAGTAGATAGGTAAGTAACTTTCTTAGTCGAGATTCGATCCAATTATATCCGCATAGTCAAACCGGTGTTTTTGTATCTTGTCAATCCATAATTAAATCTTCGGAAACTAATCACGATATATAGAACCTCAGATTAAACTTTCATTGTATTACAGGCAGATGGAGGGCCACACAATTCACAGAGTTCACAGAGTAACCTTTTACCGCCCCGTGTTTTCGCTGAAAAGGTGAGAAAACCAATCAGAGAAGTAAAGTTTGATGCCTCTTTTAATTGTTTTTGTATCTGCTAATTGGGAACCATCGTTCGTGAATTAGAATGTAAAGTCCGCCTTGGGCAATGGAACAAGTTTGTCTGTGCCTTCCTCCATCAGAACAGGATAACTAGTGATATATATTCGGGGGCCTTCGTGGCCTATTGGTTAGAGTACAAAACGTGAAATCGCATGGCTTCTCTCCGCTTGGGTTTAACTCCGAGTGACGGCATTTGGATTTCCATGAGAGGCAGTCTCCCGACTGAGTAACGGAGTGCCGATGTTTCTACCTGCATTGACCAGACCGTATGGGCAATTCAGTTTGGGGTCTTCCTCAATTATTAAAAATCGGGCCTCGCAATATAACTGAAAGTAATTTTGAAGCGATGTAAAAAGCCATAAAGATAAATAAATGATGCGTATTAGGCTATTAATAACATTCAAGGCTAGTCTTAAAATGATGACAAGAAGTATATGTACCGCTACGGTCATGTGATTTGAAATGATGAAGTTTCACATAATTCTGAATGTCCATTTACCATCTATGCAAGCTTACGACCACTGGTGCTTGAAACAATCTTCGATTATATCCCAATATATACATTATATACTATATAGTATATAGTGCATATATTGGGATATAAACGAAAATTGTTTTAAGCACCTGTGCTTACGACCGGAGTTTGCTAAACAATGACGTCTATTTTCCACCCCAGCTAACAGCTCCAGAACAGAATAGAACGCTTCCATAATTCGTCGCAGTTATGGAAACATGTTTAATCAGGGAAACATAAAAAAAAGATTATACGAACAAGATTTTTTTAAAATGAAACCCAAAGTAACAGGACTGAGTCATAGTATGAGAAATCTTGTCAAAGATAAAACTTGAGCCAGATAGAACAAAAGCTACAGATAAACATATAGACAGAGATACCGATATTCAGGGAGGTGATGTTATAATTTAATCTAAACAGAAGATTTTACCATTATGTTTAGTTATTACGAATCACATTTTGTACTATATAGTTTATCAAAACCATTTACTAACTTCTACAAATCGATGTTCTAATATACTTATCAATATGCTCAGTCAGATGAAATCCTTTGACATTACATCTCTAGCTGAAATACGCGTTTTTGTATTTCAAATTAAAAGTCGGATTAAGCCGTTTTATGTCGTCTTTAAAAGTTTCCCCGATGGGGGACGATAATTAATTACCCACATGCACGTGCTAAGTGAAAACGTTACACAATTCGTGATCATTCAGAGAAAATTTATAGAAGTCATATTAAATAATGGGCTTGGAAATTGATCAAATTACTTACTTATGATTTAACAAAATATTACATAATAATGATCATGAGAACAATAATGGACTAATACTCTGCAAATGGAAGTCTCGTTAGTCGTTATTAGGATACACATTGTGGCTTTTTTCAATTTGAAAGTCAGTCTTCTTATAACCCTTTTTGCATGTTATTTACTTGACTCAAACTAAAGATGTTTTCTGCTCTTTTTTGTTCTGTTCTATTCTGTAAATACAATGTGACTCGAGGTTGAGGCCTATTAAAGGCAAGTAGCTGAAGAACCCGTATTTCGAAACTCTTTCTGTGACTTATTTCATATAAATAGACCATTCCTGGTTCTTGATACGAACATGTTTAGTTTATAGGAAGGTCGCTAGAGACAGGTTTATCCATCTGGTTCAGATGTCCTGGGTACGTTTTACTAAACATTTTACGCTTACAATTTGCCTAAATTCAAAGCAACATTCACTCTTTTTTCAATATTGGGCTAAGAAATATTGCAAAGAAAAACACCATTGAAACCGCCTCTCCGAGATAATTCCAATGACGAGTCACAATGCACTACTGTGTTTTCATTTAAGAAACTATCCGTCTTTATTAGTTATGACTTACGTAAATATTTTCTTTAAGTTGTTTAGTAAAACAGAACCCTGGAGATGAATCACCTATACCATACATCTACATATCGGGGCATCAATATATCATTTCACAATTAAACTTCAGGTATTGGATAAATAACCTTTGTCCATGTCTAACCATCTTTGGCGATAAAAAACGTGGAGCAAGACATTATGACAAAATCCATTGAGTAGCGCACCTATACTTCTTGCATTGTAGTAGAAGAAACTCCATTTTAACAAGGAAAGCTGTATTGCTTATGACTCAATGGTTTCTCATTTAATCGGCCAAAACCGTTATATATCGAGGCCTTACTATTTCCTAATCAAATGAACACAGCCTATGTTCAAACGATTGTATCTTAAAAGCACACTGTCTGTTAAAGCGTATCTGGCTTATTTAGAGTAGAAAGAAAAGCAAACGTTGCAAGGTTTCTTATGATATTCACATCTTTTGGCGATATGTTATTTAAAAAGAGAACAGTAAAGAAGTGTTTCTTGCATATCTTGCATGTAAATTCTACTCGCAAGTCCCTATATACATGTACAAGGGACACACCAGTGGAGACTGAAACTCATCCTCTAGTCTCTAGCATTCCCTCACAAAGAGCACAAAGTCTAACTCTCTTGGTGTATGATGATGCATTCTATTTTAAATCATTAATTAATTGAAAAGGTTTTCATCAATTTAGAGAGGTTCGGCTCATTATTGAACGTGGAAGGTCCCAAACTTCAAATAAAACTTTATAAAGCTGGGTAGAACAATCGGCATTCTCCCAGTCTTTCCGAAGACTACATGTCATTCACATCCGAATCTCAAGATTCAAACTACTTTGAAAGGTAGTCTTTTGGTAAGACTGTAAGAGAGTACAAAATATCATATAAACAGGGGGACTAAGGCTGTGTCAACAATTTTGCACTATTTCGGTTATATCACCGATTTCCAGTGCTAAAGAGTGTCTTGTTAAACCCTTTACCAAACGCCACATTTTCGACTGTCTCAAATTGAAAGAGTTTGCAAATTGTGATGATATCGAACATTATTCTTCTGATAGAGCAGAAAACCTTGTGAGAAAAGAAAAAATTGCTCGTCACGAGCCATTTTCTCCTTCTCCCTCAATATTTTCGAGAATCGTTTCCAAAAGACTGGTCAAATGTCGTTATTGTTTAGTGATATGTTAAGGACAATCCAATGGTACCAGCAGCGCTAAATGGGCTCAAACCAAGGACCCCGAGTTACAAGTCCATCATATGTACCACATAGCCACGCCGAACCTTGATACAAACGCGGAAACCCCTTCCCCACCACTGCGACTACGTATATGCACCGTCAATAATCCTATAAGAGTGGGAAGAAAGTCGAAAATCCGCCTGCCTCAATCGGAGATGAATTGGCGGTATCGGTGTACCACGTCTTAACCCTTTCCCAAACGACAAAAAATCGACTGTCCCAAATTGAAAGAGTTTGCAGACGACATATCAATATGTGATGAAATTGAAATATAAACGTCTGGTAGGGTAGAAAATATTGTGGGAAAGGAGAAATTGCTCGTCACGAGCAATTTCTTCTTTTCCCACAATATTTTCCAGAATCGTCTGCAATAAACTGGTCAAATGTCGTTATTAATTGGTAATGTGTCAATGACATTCCCATGTTACCAGCAGCGCCAAATGGGCTCTAACCAAGGACCCCGAGTTACAAGTCCATTATATGTACCACATAGCCACGCCGAACCTTGACATAAACGCGGAAACCCTTCCCCCCACCCCTAGGACTACGTTTATGCACCGTCGATAATCCTATAAGAGTGGGAAGAAAGTCGAAAATCCGCCTGTCTCAATCGAAGATGAATTGGCGGTATCCGTGTACCACGTCTTAACCAATCTGACAGGGGGTGCCGGTTCCAATATTTAACTAATACAATATTTATTGATATCTTCTCTCATTATATCGGGGTTAATTGGTGTCGGACCAGGAGCGATCTTCCTTGACAAGAGCGGCTTAATCGTCCCCCTTCACTTTGATTAAGATTAGGAAAGGCATCTTATAGGTTGAACTTTGAAAACATCGTAGTGAAAGGGAAATTGCTTTGGAAAAGCAATTTCCCTTTTACTACGATGTTTTCATAGGTTTTAATGATAACAGTTTGATAAGGTTCAATTGAAATATCGACTCTTTCTATCGCGGATCTGGTTCAGTAATGGAATAACCAACGAAATGAGCATTTTCGGTTTTAATGGTTTAAAACACTTTCAACATTCCATATTCTCTGAACCCAACAAGTACAGCTATCGTTGTTTTAATGGACGATCGTAAAAGACGACAGTATCGTGGTGCATAGGACAACTAAAGTATAGACGCAATTCATTGACAAAGCTCCATCAGGCTTTTTTTAAATTGACTTGTGTCCTGTATTAGGACAACCTTTTAAACAAAATAATTGTTCCCAAAACTTTAAAGATTGGTCGCTCAAAACAACCTCGATTTTTTGTTGTTTTCATAGTTTTTTGCCATTTAACAAGATTGCAATGTAGCAATGCCAATTATGTCAATTGTTTTCGCGACTCTTTGAACATAGTTAAGTCGAAATACCTGATTCAGTAATAAAGTAACCAACGGTTTATGTCTTCATACATTTAAAGCACTAGCACAGTATTAACAATTTCTGTTTAAATCAGACAAGCTTTGAGTTCAAACCAGCAAAAAAAACTTTTGTACATGAAAACGGCTTTCCCCTTTAGTCAGAGTATCATGGAAGAAAGTTTTCACTACCATCGTGTTATTGCCTTTGAATGAGTGCACATGCGTGTTACTTTAAAATAATGAACCTCTGTCCATCTTAACAACTACATTCTGCCTATACAGATCATTGTGGGTGCACCAACTTTGGATAACTACTGTACAAATCAACCAAATCGTAGGTAAGGCATGGGTAAGGTACATTTACCAAGGACATTGCAAAGAGTTGCACATGTACATGAACTTACATCCTCGCCCCGCGCATTCATTGTATCTTTCTAAACCTGTTTGCTCTCTTGCTTTTGTCGTGTATTGAATCATATCAGTAATCCTTGTACCGAATTGGGAATGTGTAATATGTCCCAACTGAATGATACTTTAGACGGGAATGTACATAATCGTCATGGTATTTAGTAGAAATCCTCACTGTGAACTGAACTGCTCTTTTTGGTGACACTGGTTTCTTTAAAAGTAGTTTGCAGCAGATGCAATCGGCTGTTATCGTTCGGGTTAAGCCTTTTCATGGAAGATATGAACGAAATAGTTAATGAATACCCTTGTATGTCGAGTTTCTTTCAACCTTCAGGTATGGTTGACATGGCTTTCAACCCGCAATGCATGCTAAAGGCATTAACTCTGTCACAGATTTGCAGGCGGAAGTGTTTCGTTGATGCAACATTGCAGCCTCGACTCGCCTATATCGGCGCCCCTGGTCCATTGGATTACATAAATGACGTTACCCTGCCAGATAACAATTGGGTTGTGGGCGATCACGCCTGATTGTTTGTCAAATTGCTATAATGGGAATGCCAATGTTATACCCCCTGTCTGTGCGTGGGGTCATCTCTATCGACGTGGGGTCAAAACTGGACAGCCTGATTTATGGAAAACGTTCTTGGACAATGGACTACAACCCTTTCGTTAATGGAATACTTAGAATTTGTTTCAAATAGTTTCTATAATATTTATGATAATTTTTATCTGAATACGGGGGTCGTGGGTTCGAATCCTGTGAGTAGTGAGATCTGCCTTGCGAACTTTCATTAATCCACATTCGGAGCGAGTACTGGTTATGTATCTAGGAAACAGAATCGAGAGTGATTAATTTAAGCTGTAAGGATGTTCTTACAATGGATGTAAAATAAATAGGTTTAAACAAAAACAAACTATAATATCTATGTGAACTTTTATGTTTTGTTGACTTTTATTCGTAAATTTTAACAGACCTGTTCAATTCTTAAAGAAATAAAACTGGACAACAGACGCCTTCAACCCTTTACCAAACGCCAAATTTTGGACTGTCCCAAGTTGAAAGAGTTAACAGACGACATTTTAAAATGTGATGAAATTGGAAAGTAATCCTCTGATAAGGAAAAAAACGTGGGAAAATGTGACAAAGAAAAAAAGGAAGCAAAAAACATAAACTAAATAATTTTCTTATTTTAACCTGTTCTGTCATGCAATACACAAAGACATAAGCACGTAGTTATAGGGATACATATAACACTACTCTTCTTTTGGAAGATACATTTACCCCACAGTGTATCTACATAAACGTAGATCAACTTCCAGACAATATTGGCACGTTTGCAGACTTCTACCAACAAGCCAAAAGTAAGACGAATTTCAATGTCTTTACTTTTATTCCTAGTTATGTTGTGGCAACCATTCGTAAGACGTGATATATTGAGAAAAACCAAACAAATATTTTTACTGGTTCCCGCTTCCTATCGACAGACGACTATTTCATGTTCGACAACAGAATACTTTCGAAGTTATTATGCAAAAAAGTGAAAACGCTTTCTTATTTCAATCTAATATTTCCTAGAATGATTTAACATCATTCTTTCACGCATATCTAGAACTTAAATTCATTCCTGATTATAGTTAAATCAAGTTGGATTATCAAAGCTGCTTGTTTCATAAAGCCGATTATGAATGAGTTTGGGACATTCTCTTGCATTGATTGTTATGACTGATCCAAAAAGAGAGCAATAGCAGACGAAAGCTATTAGTAGAATTACAACTTTCCTTAAGACGAAGGGTGTAAACTATCAAGACATATTTCTCGAAACGAACTTTTTTTTCTTAACCCATTACCAAACAATAACGACATCTGACCAGTTTGTTGCAGATGTTTCTGGAAAACACTGAGGGAAAAGGAGAAATTGCTCGTGGCGAGCAATTTCTCCTTTTCTCACAATGTTTTCTACTCTATCAAAAGATTATTTTTTTTCAATTTCATCACAATTTGAAATGTCGTCTGGAAACTCTTTCAAATTGGGACAGTCGAAAATTAGGCGTTTGGTAAAGGGTTAAATCGTTTAGTATGGACGTATGTACGGGCGATATGGGTGTTATCAGAAACATTTTCCCTAACATACACCAAATAGAGACTAAGATAAGTTTAAAAGTGTATGTCAGTTGTCTATTGTTTCTAACTCAATCCCAGCAGGTTTGTAGTACAGCCATAAATTTCAATAGCCGACAGTCTCGGAGATTCGGAGCCAAACTTTGTCTTCTCTCGACTACGTTACACCCTCTCCTATTTAGGGTTATGGTGGGCCATTCATCAGCCCTATTCATCGGAGACTAAAAGTAGTCTAGGGCCTGGCCCGAGCATATACCCCGCACTAATAATGCGGGTATGCATGGGCCAGGATCCTAGACTATACTAGAATTTCCTCACAGTGACATCCCTTTATGGGATTGATCACTGCCACCACCACAAAAGTCACATGACCATCGGGTTAGAAACGAAATGGCGGTTAAAGATGGCGGCGATACCCAAAGAAATTAACCATGTCTGCTTTATTTGTAAAGAAAACGCAAAGGCTTTCAAGTTAACTGATCAGATACCAACACAAGAAGACATTACTACTTAATTAACTACTATATCCGATAAAACCAACATCTTTCTAATTTCATTGAAATCTAGGTGAACCTTTTGTGATGGCAGTGGTCGATGCTGCGTAGCAAAGGGAGATTACCATGAGGAGCTTGTTGTTATTCTAGAAGGCAGTCTTGAATAAAGCAAAGTGCTGAGACGAAATAAAGGAAGAAAACAACAATTGTTTTTGCGTTTTGTGCTTACCCGGATCTGAATCTACATGATAGGGGTATACATGTTACATACATGTCTGGCTTCTGGAAATACTTCCGGTTTAGCATTTAAAGGGTCTCACATGGTAGCATAAACGGAAAAATGGTGCAAAACTCGCAAATGTTTAAAAGTTCACATGCAGTTCAAAACTCACGTGTGTAGTTTTGTACTGTATGGTATACCTTTAAAAGCTCAAAAAACATTGCAAAGCTAACAAACTATTTAAAGCTCATATACAATTCAAAGCTCATAAAAAAATCCAAAGCTCACAAACATTTGGAACCTCATCATTAGTTCATAACTCACAAACATATGAAAGGTCATAATATTTGAAAGCTCTTACACATTTAAATGCTCATAAAAATTTCAAAGCTGATTTACAGTTCAAAACTCAAAAGCAGTTCAAAGCTTGCATACGGTTTAAAGCGAACAATTATTTCAAAGCTCACTTTCATTTCAAAACTCACGAACATGTTGAAGCTATTTTTAAGTTCAAAGTCACATGAAGAATGGCATGAGTATGCATGACCAAAATTACCGTTTTAGGGAGAAGATACACAATAATCTAACAATACAGCAAACCGTCAAGAAATTCAATATCGTGTCTTAAACAATAAATGTTCGTCAGCGAGTTGCAAATAAATAGATGAAATATTATAGAAATCCGATGAACATCGTATTACCCTGAAATAATCAGAAACTCAAGATTCAAACGCACAAGTAATATTGGTCTTAAAAAAACATTTTGGAATACATGTATAAACCATTGCTCGTGAGAGATGCTCATGAGAGCATATGGCTTACTATCAACATTGTTATCCTTCCTAATGTTTCAAATTAAACTGTCGTAATTCCGTTCTTGCTTTTTGTATTATTTTTTAACAATTCCGTCGGCATTTGACCATTTTTTTTTTGCTCACGACTCTGGAAAACAACGTGGGAAAAGGAAAAACCGCTCGTTACAGCAATTTCTCCCTTTCCCACAATGATTTCTGCCCTATCAGAAGGTGTTTTTTTTCCAATTTCATAACATTTTAAAATATCGTCTGCAAACTCTTTCAATTTAGGACAGTCAAAAACTTTGCGTTTGGTAAAGGGTTTAACTGAAACAAAGGGGTATGGCAGTTCATTATCGGAAATAAACCCCGCAGTTATTGACAGGGCAGGGTAAAGCCATTTGTTTCATGTGAAATGATTTGCCTAAATTGACATGTTAGGCCCACAACGACGAGAATCTATAGACGGTTGCCTGGAGTGCTGGAGTGGAATGATTTCGATCACGTGCTAGATAAATCAAGGGGTGCGTATGAATACATCTTAAAACTATAGTCCCGCATAAAGTCGGATGAGGTGTTATTCGGTTTAATGGTTTTATTAGATGAAAAAAACGCGTGGAATATAAGTAAGGTAGACTTGTATTCACACCCTCAACCGGCCAAAAACATACCAACCCAACGTGTGCCATACTACAAAGTGCTTTCTTTTTATTCTTTCTTATTTATGACGTCTTAAACAGTGCACACTGATGGAATGGTAGTTACCGCAGAAATCAGTTCCGTTTGATGATATATGTCCCGTACTGATTGGCAGAATGATGCAAAATTATCGAAATGATACGGAGAAATCATGCAAAATACATGCTGTGTTTACATTCCCATCCACAATTCACTTATACAAATCAATCAATCAAAGGAGCATTTATTTAGCGCAAAAATTTATATTGTATATATTCTGTTGCGCTTCACAATCAATTGTCTTAAAGAAAAATTATGTCATCTGATTTCCAATCACTGATTTAGCACTGATAAAAAAGTCCGAAAAGATGTGTTTTCAGTCTTTTTCTGAATTGGTTTTCATCTGAAATGCATTTAATGCTTTTTGGGAGATAGTTCCACCATATTGGCCCAACAACTGGAAATGATCTATCTGCTAGTTTTGTTCTTGTTCTAGGAACACACAGTTGCATGTTGTCTGCAGAGCGAAGTTTGTAATTTCCACTAGAGGGAGTGACCATATCTCAAAGATATGAAGGTGCAGTTCCATGAATACTTCTAAATACCAGAGTGATGACTTTAAACATGATTCTAGCACGGACTGGTAACCAGTGTAGTTCTTTTAACAATTCAGAGCTGGTTCTCTCCATTCCTGCATTCAATACAACACGTGCTGTATGGTTTTGCACTGTCTGTAGTCTTTTAATTTGATATGCTGGTATTTCTGCAAAAAGTCCATTACAAAAATCAATATGTGAATGCACAAGACCATGAACCAGTGTTTCTGTTGATTGTTTAGTTAGATAGTTTCGGATGCGTTTAAGATTCCTGATTTGTATGTTTGCTATTTGACATTTCTTTCGGATGTGGCTATCAAATCCTAAGGTATTTTCCATTAGCACACCTTAATCTCTTACTTTGTTCACACATGTTACTGAAGAACCACCCACAGTAACACTGGTTTCAGTTTTAGAATTGTTCATCTTTAATTTGTGCTGTGTCATCCATTTTATAGTGTCATCAAGGCAAGCATCCATGTTTTCGCGGACAGCTATTTCACTCGCATTATCGCCAGGTTGGAAGCTAAAAGCTACCTTTTGGTCATCTGCATAGCCGTGTAATACAGCCGGACATTTTGACACAACTCTACTTAATGCTGCAATATAGAGATTAAAGACTATCGGCCCAGCACACGAACCCTGAGGAACGCCATATTTTAATCTTTCTGTCTTTGAGGAACTGTTGTTAATAACAACCTTCATTGATCTATCAGTTAAGTATGATTCAACCCATTTTAAAGGAGTACCACTGAAACCAAAATTTTCATTCATGATTTGCAGCACAACAGGTATGTCCACAGTATCAAAGGCAGCACCGAGATCTATCATCACTATTAGTGTAACTTGATTAGCATCTGCTCTACCTAACACATCACTATACATCTTAATCATTGCCGTCTCGACTCGATGGTTCTTATGGTATGCACTTTGGTAGGAGGGAAGAAGATTATTTGTTTCAATGTGTTGGACAATTTGTTGCAGAGCAGCCTTTTCGAGAAGGCTATCTTTGACAGAAATGACAAGTTTGATACAGGTCTGTAATTCTGTAGCTCTAGAGGAAGACCTGTTTTCTTCAGTAACGGTCTTATCACGGCCGTCTAAATATCTAAATATACATTGTAAAAAAGACTAAGCATTTCTCTGTAGTAATATATGTGTACATGTACTGTTGCTTCAAGTCACAGACGCCGGATAAGTCACGAACAATTATGTGCCCATAAAGTAGGAGTATATCGTATAAACTTTCTTACTATGGCCATAATACTCATCAATTTAGATAACCCAAATCAAATAGTATATGCATATACCATAAAACATATGCAGATTTTCAAGGAGCAACACGAAGTCAACTGTTTGAAAGTTTGAGACATGACCATTTAACGGAAGCCTGTTCTGGTAGTTTGACTGTACAAGTGATTCTTGTTCCCATGTTTCCATAGTTGGACATGGTAATGAATTAATACCTATAGTCTCCTAAATGTCGATGGTTCTAACCGGCTGTACCTGCCCTTACGTGCAGTTGAGAACGGGGTCTTCCTCCATCATTAAAAGACGGCTATCGCAACATACCTGAAATAATTTTGACGCGATGTAAATCCATTTATCCTGTCACTAGTGTCATTTTGGGACGGATAACAAGGTGCCGTATAACATTTGTGATATCCGTCACTAACCATATAACACATCCACGCGACAAATCATGACGTCATAAGAACGACATTACGTCATGTTTACATCATTTTCTACTTATTTTTTCCTTTTTTCTCGTGTTTTATTTACATCTTGTTTGTTTGAAAGAATACATAAAGGTAACAGGATAAATAGAATAGATAGTTGGTGTCTTTGAATGGGAAATGTTATCGGGCTCGGCTTCGGATTATTATCCGTTTCGCCTTCGGCTCACAGGATAATATTCCAAAGCCTTGCCCGATAACATTTCCGATTCACACCAACCATCTATTCTCTATTTATCCTGTCACTAGTGCCATTTTGGGACCGATAACTAGGTGCCGTATAACATTTGTGATATCCGGCACTAACCATGTAACACATGCACGTGACGAATCATGACGTCATAAGAGCGCAATGACGTCATGTTTACACAATTCTCTGCTTATTTTTTCCTTTTTTCTCGTGTTTTATTTACATCCTGTTTTTTTTAAAGAATACATAAAGGTAACAGGATAAATAGAATAGATGGTTGGTGTCTTTGAATTGGAAAAGTTATCGGGCTCGGCTTCGGATTATTATCCGTTTCGCCTTCGGCTTACCGGATGATATTCCTAAGCCTTGCCCGATAACATTTCCGATTCACGACACCAACCATCTATTCTCTATATAAAGTACTATAATCACAACGATCCCCTGTTCATACGAAATAAATGGCTAGGCAATCGTGCCTGTGTTGTCTCTAACCTGAGAGTGCGGAAACTTTGTTTCCATCAGGGTCGATAAAGGCTGTTGTATAAATCGACCTGTTGGAAGACCATTGCTTATTTGTGATTCAAATTCCACTGACGGTCAAATTTTAATCATATTTCCGTTGAGTGAGGTCGTTTTTCTCCAAGAGAACTGTCTGCCTACAGATAAAAAAAACTTCTCGAGCGGATTCTACGATACAGAATTTCCCAACCAATGTAGATAACCAAATTGTCGCATTGAAAGTAAAATGTCGTATATCGCTCTTTTAAATAAGGTAGGTATGTCGTTTCGATTTCATGGCGTTGGAATTGTTGCCAAATTTTATTTCCGACGAGTTTTCCAGGCAGACGACACTAATCACGTGTCATTCGCGGGTTTAACTCGGATGTTTCTCCCTTGTTTACAGTCTACGTTTCCTTTTTTAATTTCATTTTCTAAGAATTTCAATTTCTTCATTCAATCTTTCTTGGGTTCAACATAAGCCAATCAAGAACTTTAGACAACGACCGGTTGTGTGTGCTCGCTTTAACCCTTAAAATGCTTGGTAATTTCTAAAAATAGATTTATGTGTCGTCTGCTTTTCAAAACCTTAAATGTCCGCTTAATTTTGATGAGGGAAGATACTCAGAGTAGCAAACAGTTTAGATCACAGACCAGCTAGCCTGGACCTAACCTATTTGCAGAAGCAAGAAGTTGGTTCCAGCACTATAAGGGTTAATCAAATACATGTAGATTTCTTTCATTTAAAATTAAAAAAGAACGCCAACGCTTATCGATTTGAATAGGGGATTTATAACTGCTTGCAACAGTTCTTCAAATATACCCTTTGAAACGGTCTTTTCACCCAACAATTGTCCAAAAAGCTTCTGTCCAGACCAGCATATTTGCTTACAGGACCAACTACTTTCTCATATAAAGCAATTGTAAAATCATGGGAAATCAAGTGTATTGCATCACAGGCAACTCTTTCTTTTTTCTCAATTGATTCTCACCAATATCATAAGAAATATATATGTCTTTGTTAATGATATCGAATGTTAATTGCATAGTGAAAGAAGTCGGGAGGTACTTGGTATAATCAGTGGAAAGTGTCTCATAACTAAGTCAAAACTAGCTGGCCCTTTCAATAGGGGTGACATTATGATAAAAAAAAACCTTTTACCTGATATCTTTATAACTTTTAAATACAGGGCAGAATTCATAGTTAGACTTAATTAAAGGAGCCACAACTCTCTGAACAATGCATGCATTATAAAATAACAAAAAAGAAAATATCATATTTTTGGGTCACTCTTTATTGTTCAATAAATTTCATAAAATCAGAAAACAATATACAAACAGGGGTACCATGGTTGTTTATTCCTCATTCAAATAAAAACAAAAATATATCCATATCTCCTTATCATCTCACTTCCATATGTCTGCTGCAGACGTCTTCAGAATTCAGTGTCACAAAACAATCCATTACCCAAAACGAGCAATAGATTATTCATTGTTTAGTCACAATGGTTTTAAACCAATATCACAACTTTCATGTAGTTTTTGCATGCTACGTTTGTCGTCTGCTGTTGTCTTCAATTCGGACAAATTTCAAGTTGCAACTGCCAACATAAAAGAATGGTTTAACCCATTACCAAAGAATAATGACATTTGACCAGTTTGTTGCAGATGACTCTTGAAAACATGGTGGGAAAAGAAGAAATTGCTCTTAACGAGTAATTTCTCCTTTTCCCAACAATGTTTTCTACCCTATTAAAAGATTACTTTTCAATTTCATCACATTTGGAAATGTCGTCTTCAAACTCTCCCAATTACGGACAATCCAATACTTGTCGTTTGGTAAAGGGTTAAGAAAGTTGAATGATTCCACTATTGTGTCTGTTGTTTGTGTGTGTCCTCCTCCTCACAATAAACACCGTTTTGGCCACCTTGGGAAAGGAATTGTGTCTTTAATGTTCTGGATTCCTAGCAGGCACTGCAGGTACCTCTCAAACCCCATCCCAAACCCTCCATGTGGTACTGAACCATATCTTCTTAGATCCAAGTACCTACAACACATAAACATACATATAATGTAAAGTATTGTTTCTTAGATCTATATACCTATAACACTAAAACACATACATATAATGTCAAGTATTGTTTCTTAGATCTTTATACCTACAACACACAAACACATACATATAATGTAAAGTATCACTTCTTATATCCAAATACACACAAACATACACATAGTGATTTAACTATTCAAATCAAATAATACAGTTTGATTTAGCATTAGTTTCCTCCTTTCTTGAGCCTTCAATCAACTTCCCCAGGATGTATGAGGTTAAAGTAAATGAATTTTGCACTTTATTTTTCAATTTTAAAGCTTTTTTCATACAAATAATTATGAAAGTATTTCTTATCCTCTATGCTGTTCAAATTGATTAATTTCCTTTCCGCATAAAACATTCTGCATCTCAAAGTCTTCAAATGTCTATCTATATGTGCATCAATTATAAGAGGATATGAGAATTTACTTATGATAAGCACACTCTCATTTGGTCACACAATCAAATCAATTAGACAGTCAAGATATCACAATGTTCTACAAGATGGTTTACTTCAAGAACCATAACTCGCATAATTAATGAAAATAGGACATGTTTACCAGTTATACTCTGAGGATATGTTAAGTTGATCTAGTCTGTCCTTTAAAACATCAAATCTTTCCTCCCTCAAACTTCCACCAAACAATTCCCCAACACCTGGTACCAGCAAATCTACAGCCGCAACCTGCAGCAAATTAATGTAAGTAAGCAATCAAGTAAGAGAAAGTACAAGCTAATTATTTCCAGATGAATATCAAGCAAGGCAAACTAAATCATTCACATGAACTTGAAGATACAAGCAACAATAGATCATCAAATGCAACAATAAACATGAATAACAAAACAAATGGGAAAACAATGAAATGGTTTTTTACCTGTAAAACTATATCTAATTGAAAGCATCAACGCGAGGTGCAAGTCATTCAATTCTGAAGACTCTGGGAAGAAACTGTCAGAATCAATTCAAACAAGTATCATAACTAGTTGATGGCATTTTTAAGTTTAACTTCATGCAATATCATACTATTAGTAGTCAAAATAAAATGTTTATAAATCTGGCACATTCATTTTACATCTTCTTAGTATATTCTATAAGCAAGTAAAGCATTATTTACCGTTTGATCATCAGCATTTTGCCTGCAATAGAATGGTTTCATTTTCTGTGGAAAGTCTGTTACAAAGACGGGTATATTTCCTAGAATGGTCACCAAACTCTTCTCCTGCTCCTTACTGAGATCATCACCCCACTGTCAAATATAAACAAAATAAACTGGGTCTCAGTCATGAGTCGGGATGCTACCATAACCCATTACTAAAAAATAACGACATCTGACCAATTTGTTGCAGACAACTCTGGAAAACATTGTGGGAAAAGGAGAAACTGCTCTTTACAAGCAGTTTCTCCTTTTTTTCCCACTATCTTTTCTGCCCTATAAGATTATTTTTCAATTCCATCACATATTGAAATGTCGTCTGCAAACTCTTTTAATTTGGGACAGATGAAAATTTGGCGTTTGGTAAAGGGTTATACAACCAGATATCCCCAATAATAGGTGGAAATTAAAGATACAGCTTATATCACTTTTGTTTGTGAATATGGGTTGAGATTCATCAATACCAGGCTCGGCCCTGAAGTGTCTTGCCGAATTATACTCACATGATAGCAGAGGTACAGATGGGGGTAAATTCATACCCCCAAGTTTTGAGATTTCATTCTAACCACTGTGCCACTCATGACCTGCTTACATTACTTCATTATTACAATCTTTATAACGTACTGGAAATATGCATGTAAAAATTAGATAAATCAGAAAACCTTATTCCATAAATTACACAGATTCATTTTGAAATGAAACTATTAACTTACTGTTGGGGATTTTGTTTGTCACATGAGCATGTTATTAAAATATTGCTGTGTACAATGACAAATACATATAGGAAAACCATCGTGAAATGGAATTTTAAGCCTCAGTCCCAGTGACTGGGACTCCCGCAGCAGATGACAAATAAATTCAGGATTAAGTTAGTAAGTACAGTCAAACTTGTCTACAGCAGCCACTCTCAAACATAGAATATATTTGACTGCATAGCAGCATTGAAGCTCAATACAGCAGGCAAAACATGAAGAAAGCTCCCGCAGGAGCTTTCTTTATGTTTTGCCTGCTGTATTAAGCTGTCAACGGTCTCAAAAAACAGATCTGATGGCATTTTTGTTGGCTGCTTAAGACAGGTTTTACTGTAAATAAGAATTACAATTCAGAGTTTCAATCACATTGAATTCAAAACCATTACATATATGGGTTTTACATCACATCAACATTATTTCAGTTATGTAGCGATGCCCGACTCTTAATGATGGAGGAAGACCCCATACTCAACTGCCCATAGGGGCTGGTTAAGGTGGGTAGAACCATCGGCATTCCGTAAGTCAGTCGGGAGACTGCCTCTCATGAAAATCCATATCCCTCTCAGGATTTCAACCCACACGGAGAGGGGCCATGTGATTTCAAGTTCTGTACTCTAACCACTAGGCCACGGAGGCCCCTCAAAACCATTAATCGCAATGTAGTTCGGATATTTAAATAATCTAGGTAACATGCAACACTTCTTTGATTTTTTATATAAATTTCAACAAATAATCTTTTGTTACATGATTTCAAGGATTTAGATAACTAATAAAATATCCAAGTTCTATAAAAGAAAAGAAAAAATTAGGCTAAAGAAAAGGAAAAAATAGGAATGTCTTGCTCAACAAAGTTTGTTGCGTTTTGTGCTTACCCGGATCTGAATCTACATGATAGGGGTATACATGTTACATACATGTCTGGCTTCTGGAAATACTTCCGGTTTAGCATTTAAAGGGCCTCACATGGTAGCATAAACGGAAAAATGGTGCAAAACTCGCAAATGTTTAAAAGTTCACATGCAGTTCAAAACTCACGTGTGTAGTTTTGTACTGTATGGTATACCTTTAAAAGCTCAAAATACATTGCAAAGCTAACAAACTATTTAAAGCTCATATACAATACAAAGCTCATAAAAAAATCCAAAGCTCACAAACATTTGGAACCTCATCATTAGTTCATAACTCACAAACATGTGAAAGGTTATAATATTTAAAAGGTCTTACACATTTAAATGCTCATAAAAAGCTGATTTACAGTTCAAAACTCAAAAGCAGTTCAAAGCTTGCATACGGTTTAAAGCGAACAATTATTTCAAATCTCACTTTCATTTCAAAACTCACAAACATGTTGAAGCTATTTTTAAGTTCAAAGTCACATGAAGAATGGCATGAGTATGCATGACCAAAATAACCGTTTTAGGGAGAAGATACACAATAATCTAACAATACAACAAACCGTCAAGAAATTCAATATCGTGTCTTAAACAATAAATGTTCGTCAGCGAGTTGCAAATAAATAGATGAAATATTATAGAAATCCGATGAACATCGTATTACCCTGAAATAATCAGAAACTCAAGATTCAAACGCACAAGTAACATTGGTCTTAAAAAAACATTTTGGAATATAAACCATTGCTCGTGAGAGATGCTCTTGAGAGCAATGGCTTACTATCAACATTGTTATCCTTCCTAATGTTTCAAATTAAACTGTCGTAATTCCGTTCTTGCTTTTGGTATTATTTTTTAACAATTCCGTCGGCATTTGACCAGTTTTTTTTGCTCACGACTCTGGAAAACAACGTGGGAAAAGGAAAAATCGCTCGTTACAGCAATTTCTCCCTTTCCCACAATGATTTCTGCCCTATCAGAAGGTGTTTTTTTTTCCAATTTCATAACATTTTAAAATATCGTCAGCAAACTCTTTCAATTAAGGACAGTCAAAAACTTTGCGTTTGGTAAAGGGTTTAACTGAAAGAAAGGGGTATGGCAGTTCATTATCGGAAATAAACCCCGCAGTTATTGACAGGGCAGGGTAAAGCCATTTGTTTCATGTGAAATGATTTGCCTAAATTGACATGTTAGGCCCACAACGACGAGAATCTATAGACGGTTGCCTGGAGTGCTGGACTGGAATGATTTCGATCACGTGCTAGATAAATCAAGGGGTGCGTATGAATACATCTTAAAACTATAGTCCCGCATAAAGTCGGACGAGGTGTTATTCGGTTTAATGGTTTTATTAGATGAAAAAAACGCGTGGAATATAAGTAAGGTAGACTTGTATTCACACCCTCAACCGGCCAAAAACATATTAACCCAACGTGTGCCATACTACAAAGTGCTTCCTTTGTATTCTTTCTTATTTATGACGTATTAAACAGTGCACACTGATGGAATGGTAGTTACCGCAGAAATCAGTTCCGTTTGATGATATATGTCCCGTACTGATTGGCAGAATGATGCAAAATTATCGAAATGATACGGAGAATTCATGCAAAATACATGCTGTGTTTACATTCCCATCCACAATTCACTTATACAAATCAATCAATCAATCAATCAAAGGAGCATTTATAAAGCGCAAAAATTTATATTATATATATTCTGTTGCGCTTCACATTCAATTGTCTTAAAAAATAATGTCATCTGATTTCCAATCACTGATTTAGCACTGATAAAAAAGTCCGAAAAGATGTGTTTTCAGTCTTTTTCTGAATTAGTTTTCATCTAAAATGCATTTAATGCTTTTTGGGAGAGAGTTCCACCATATTGGCCCAGCAACTGGAAATGATCTAAATGCTAGTTTTATTCTTGTTCTAGGAACACACAGTTGCATGTTGTCTGCAGAGCGAAGTTTGTAATTTCCACTAGAGGGTGTGGCCATATCTCGAAGATATGAAGGTGCAGTTCCATGAATACTTCTAAATACCAGGGTGATGACTTTAAACATGATTCTAGCACGGACTGGTAACCAGTGTAGTTCTTTTAACAATTCAGAGCTGATTCTCTCCATTCCTGCATTCAATACAACACGTGCTGTATGTTTTTGCACTGTCTGTAGTCTTTTAATTTGATATGCTGGTATTTCTGCAAAAAGTCCATTACAAAAATCAATATGTGAATGCACAAGACCATGAACCAGTGTTTCTGTTGATTGTTTAGTTAGATAGTTTCGGATGCGTTTAAGATTCCTGATTTGTATGTTTGCTATTTGACATTTCTTTCGGATGTGGCTATCAAATCCTAAGGTATTTTCCATTAGCACACCTTAATCTCTTACTTTGTTCACACATGTTACTGAAGAACCACCCACAGTAACACTGGTTTCAGTTTTAGAATTGTTCATCTTTAATTTGTGCTGTGTCATCCATTTTATAGTGTCATCAAGGCAAGCATCCAGGTTTTCGCGGACAGCTATTTCACTCGCATTATCGCCAGGTTTGAAGCTAAAAGCTACCTTGTGGTCATCTGCATAGCCGTGTAACACAGTCGGATATTTTGACACGACTCTACTTAATGCTGCAATATAGAGATAAAAGACTATCGGCCGAGCACACGAACCCTGAGGAACGCCATATTTTAATCTTTCTGTCTTTGAGGAACTGTTGTTAATAACAACCTTCATTGATCTATCAGTTAAGTTGGATTCAACCCATTTTAAAGGAGTACCACTGAAACCAAAGTTTTCATTCATGATTTGCAGCACAACAGGTATGTCCACAGTATCAAAGGCAGCACTGAGATCTATCATCACTATTATTGTAACTTGCCCAGCATCTGCTCTACCTAACACATCACTATACTATACATCTTAATCATTGCCGTCTCGACTCCATGGTTCTTACGGTATGCACTTTGGTAGGAGGGAAGAAGATTATTTGTTTCAATGTGTTGGACAATTTGTTGCAGAGCAGCCTTTTCGAGTATCTTTGACAGAAATGACAAGTTTGATACAGGTCTGTAATTCTGTAGCCTGTTTTCTTCAGTAACGGTCTTATCACGACCGTCTAAATATCTAAATATACATTGTAAAAAAGACTAAGCATTTCTCTGTAGTAATATATGTAGTAATATATGTGTACATGTACTGTTGCTTCAAGTCACAGACGCCGGATAAGTCACGAACAATTATGTGCACATAAAGTAGGAGTATATCGTATAAACTTTCTATGGCCATAATACTCATCATATTAGATAACCCAAATCAAATACTCATCACTCAAATAGTATATGCATATACCATAAAACATATGCAGATTTTCAAGGAGCAACACGAAGTCAACTGTTTGAAAGTTTGAGACATGACCAATTAATGGAAGCCTGTTCTGGTAGTTTGACTGTACAAGTGATTCTTGTTCTCATGTTTCCATAGTTGGACATGGTAATGAATTAATACCTGTAGTCTCCTAAATGTCGATGGTTCTAACCGGCTGTACCTGCCCTTACGTGCAGTTGAGTACGGGGTCTTCCTCCATCATTAAAAGACGGCTATCGCAACATACCTGAAATAATTTTGACGCGATGTAAATCCATTTATCCTGTCACTAGTGTCATTTTGGGACCGATAACAAGGTGCCGTATAACATTTGTGATATCCGGCACTAACCTTATAACACATCCACGCGACAAATCATGACGTCATAAGAACGACATGAAGTCACGTTTACATCATTTTCTACTTATTTTTTCCTTTTTTCTCGTGTTTTATTTACATCTTTTTTGTTTGAAAGAATACATAAAGGTAACAGGATAAATAGAATAGATAGTTGGTGTCTTTGAATGGGAAATGTTATCGGACTCCGGCTTCGGATTATTATCCGTTTCGCCTTCGGCTCACCGGATAATATTCCTAAGCCTTGCCCGATAACATTTCCGATTCACGACACCAACCATCTATTCTCTATTTATCCTGTCACTAGTGCCATTTTGGGACCGATAACTAGGTGCCGTATAACATTTGTGATATCCAGCACTAACCATGTAATACATGCACGTGACGAATCATGACGTCATAAGAGCGCAATGACGTCATGTTTACACCATTATCTACTTATTTTTTCCTTTTTTCTCGTGTTTTATTTACGTCCTGTTTTTTTTGAAAGAATACACAAAGGTAACAGGATAAATAGAATAGATGGTTGGTGTCTTTGAATTGGAAAAGTTATCGGGCTCGGCTTCGGATTATTATCCGTTTCGCCTTCGGCTCACCGGATAATATTCCTAAGCCTTGCCCGATAACATTTCCGATTCACGACACCAACCATCTATTCTCTATATAAAGTACAATAATCACAACGATCCCCTGTTCATACGAAATAAATGGCTGGGCAATCGTGCCTGTGTTGTCTCTAACCTGAGAGTGTGGAAACTTTGTTTCCATGAGGGTCGATAAAGGCTGTTGTATAAATCGACCTGTTGGAAGACCATTGCTTATTTGTGATTCAAATTCCACTGACGGTCAAATTTTAATCATATTTCCGTTGAGTGAGGCCGTTTTTCTCCAAGAGAACTGTCTGCTTACAGATAAAAAAAACTTCTCGAGCGGATTCTACGATACAGAATTTCCCAACCAATGTAGATAACCAAATTGTCACATTGAAAGTAAAAAGTCGTATATCGCCCTTTTAAATAAGGTAGGTATGTCGTTTCGATTTCATGGCGTTGGAATTGTTGCCAAATTTTATTTCCGACGAGTTTTCCAGGCAGACGACACTAATCACGTGTCATTCGCGGGTTTAACTCGGATGTTTCTCCCTTGTTTACAGTCTACGTTTCCTTTTTTAATTTCATTTTCTAAGAATTTCAATTTCTTCATTCAATCTTTCTTGGGTTAAACATAAGCCAATCAAGAACTTTAGACAACGACCGGTTGTGTGTGCTCGCTTTAACCCTTAAAATTCTGGGTAATTTCTAAAAATAGATTTATGTGTCGTCTGCTTTTCAAAACCTTAAATGTCCGCTTAATTTTGATGAGGGAAGATACTCAGAGTAGCACAGTTTAGATCACAGACCAGCTGGCCTGGACCTAACCTATTTGCAGAAGCAAGAAGTTGGTTCCAGCACTATGAGGGTTAATCAAATACATGTAGATTTCTTTCATTTATAGAATTAAAAAAGAACGCCAACGCTTATCGATTTGAATAGGGGATTTATAACTGCTTGCAACAGTTCTTCAAATATACCCTTTGAAACGGTCTTTTCACCCAACAATTGTCCAAAAAGCTTCTGTCCAGACCAGCATATTTGCTTAAAGGACCAACTACTTTCTCATATAAAGCAATTGTAAAATCATGGGAAATCAAGTGAATTGCATCACAGGCAACTCTTTCTTTTTTCTCAATTGTTTCTCACCAATATCATAAGAAATATATATGTCTTTGTTAATGATATCGAATGATAATGGCATAGTGAAAGAAGTCGGGAGGTACTTGGTATAATCAGTGGAAAGTGTCTCATAACTAAGTCAAAACTAGCTGGCCCTTTCAATAGGGGTGACATTATGATAAAAAAAAACCTTTTACCTGATATCTTTATAACTTTTAAATACAGGGCAGAATTCATAGTTAGACTTAATTAAAGGAGCCACAACTCTCTCAACAATGCATGCATTATAAAATAACAAAAAAGAAAATATCACATTTTTGGGTCACTCTTTAATGTTCAATAAATTTCATAAAATCAGAAAACAATATACAAACAGGGGTACTATGGTTGTTTATTCCTCATTCAAATATAAACAAAAATATATCCATATCTCCTTATCATCTCACTTCCATATGTCTGCTGCAGACGTCTTCAGAATTCAGTGTCACAAAACAATCCATTACCCAAAATGAGCAATAGAGTATTCATTGTTTAGTCACAATGGTTTTAAACCAATATCACAACTTTCATGTAGTTTTTGCATGCTACGTTTGTCGTCTGCTGTTGCCTTCAATTCGGACAAATTTCATGTTGCAACTGCCAACAGAAAAGAATGGTTTAACCCATTACCAAAGAATAATGACATTTGACCAGTTTGTTGCAGATGACTCTTAAAAACATGGTGGGAAAAGAAGAAATTGCTCTTAACGAGTAATTTCTCCTTTTCCCAACAATGTTTTCTACCCTATTAAAAGATTACTTTTCAATTTCATCACATTTGGAAATGTCGTCTTCAAACTCTCCCAATTTGGGACAATCCAATACTTGGCGTTTGGTAAAGGGTTAAGAAAGTTGAATGATTCCACTATTGTGTCTGTTGTTTGTGTGTGTCATCCTCCTCACAATAAACACCGTTTTGGCCACCTTGGGAAAGGAATTGTGTCTTTAATGTTCTGGATTCCTAGCAGGCACTGCAGGTACCTCTCAAACCCCATCCCAAACCCTCCATGTGGTACTGAACCATATCTTCTTAGATCCAAGTACCTACAACACATAAACATACATATAATGTAAAGTATTGTTTCTTAGATCTATATACCTATAACACAAAAACACATACATATAATGTCAAGTATTGTTTCTTAGATCTTTATACCTACAACACACAAACACACATATAATGTAAAGTATCACTTCTTATATCCAAATACACACAAACATACACATAGTGATTTAACTATTCAAATCAAATAATACAGTTTGATTTAGCATTAGTTTCCTCCTTTCTTGAGCCTTCAATCAACTTCCCCAGGATGTATGAGGTTAAAGTAAATGAATTGTCCACTTTATTTTTCAATTTTATAGCTTTTTTCATACAAATAATTATGAAAGTATTTCTTATCCTCTATGCTGTTCAAATTGATTAATTTCCTTTCCACATAAAACATTCTGCATCTCAAAGTCTTCAAATGTCTATCTATATGTGCATCAATTATAAGATGATATGAGAATTTACTTATGATAAGCACACTCTCATTTGGTCACACAATCAAATCAGTTAGACAGTCAAGATATCACAATGTTCTACAAGATGGTTTACTTCAAGAACCATAACTCGCATAATTAATGAAAATAGGACATGTTTACCAGTTATACTCTGAGGATATGTTAAGTTGATCTAGTCTGTCCTTTAAAACATCAAATCTTTCCTCCCTCAAACTTCCACCAAACAATTCCCCAACACCTGGTACCAGCAAATCTACAGCCGCAACCTGCAGCAAATTAATGTAAGTAAGCAATCAAGTAAGAGACAGTACAAGCTAATTATTTCCAGATGAATATCAAGCAAGGCAAACTATATCATTCACATGAACTTGAAGATACAAGCAACAATAGATCATCAAATGCAACAATAAACATGAATAACAAACCAAATGGAAAAACAATGAAATGGTTTTTTACCTGTAAAACTATATCTAATTGAAAGTATCAACGCGAGGTGCAAGTCATTCAATTCTGAAGACTCTGGGAAGAAACTGTCAGAATCAATTCAAACAAGTATCATAACTAGTTGATAGCATTTTTAAGTTTAACTTCATGCAATATCATACTATTACTAGTCAAAATAAAATGTTTATAAATCTGGCACATTCATTTTACATCTTCTTAGTATATTCTATAAGCAAGTAAAGCATATTTACCGTTTGATCATCAGCATTTTGCCTGCAATAGAATGGTTTCATTTTCTGTGGAAAGTCTGTTACAAAGACGGGTATATTTCCTAGAATGGTCACCAAACTCTTCTCCTGCTCCTTACTGAGATCATCACCCCACTGTCAAATATAAACAAAATAAACTGGGTCTCAGTCATGAGTCGGGATGCTACCATAACCCATTACTAAAAAATAACGACATCTGACCAATTTGTTGCAGACAACTCTGGAAAACATTGTGGGAAAAGGAGAAACTGCTCTTTACAAGCAGTTTCTCCTTTTTTTCCCACTATGTTTTCTGCCCTATAAGATTATTTTTCAATTCCATCACATATTGAAATGTCGTCTGCAAACTCTTTTAATTTGGGACAGATGAAAATTTGGCGTTTGGTAAAGGGTTATACAACCAGATATCCCCAATAATAGGTGGAAATTAGAGATACAGCTTATATCACTTTTGTTTGTGAATATGGTTGAGATTCATCAATACCAGGCTGGGCCCTGAAGCGTAAATCCATACCCCCAAGTTTTGAGATTTCATTCTAACCACTGTGCCACTCATGACCTGCTTACATTACTTCATTATTACAATCTTTATAACGTACTGGAAATATGTATGTAAAAATTAGATAAATCAGAAAACCTTATTCCATAAATTACACAGATTCATTTTGAAATGAAACTATTAACTTACTGTTGGGGATTTTGTTTGTCACATGAGCATGTTATTAAAATATTGCTGTGTACAATGACAAATACATATAGGAAAACCATCTTGAAATGGAATTTTAAGCCTCAGTCCCAGTGACTGGGACTCCCGCAGCAGATGACAAATAAATTAAGGATTAAGTTAGTAAGTACAGTCAAACTTGTCTACAGCAGCCACTCTTAAACATAGAATATATTTGACTGCATAGCAGCATTGAAGCTCAATACAGCAGGCAAAACATGAAGAAAGCTCCCGCAGGAGCTTTCTTTATGTTTTGCCTGCTGTATTAAGCTGTCAACGGTCTCAAAAAACAGATCTGATGGCATTTTTGTTGGCTGCTTAAGACAGGTTTTACTGTAAATAAGAATTACAATTCAGAGTTTCAATCACATTGAATTCAAAACCATTACATATATGGGTTTTACATCACATCAACATTATTTCAGTTATGTAGCGATGCTTGACTCTTAATGATGGAGGAAGACCCCATACTCAACTGCCCATAGGGGCTGGTTAAGGTGGGTAGAACCATCGGCATTCCGTAAGTCAGTCGGGAGACTGCCTCTCATGAAAATCCATATCCCTCTCAGGATTTAAACCCACGCGGAGAGGGGCCATGTGATTTCAAGTTCTGTACTCTAACCACTAGGCAATGGAGGCCCCTCAAAACCATTAATCGCAATGTAGTTCGGATATTTAAATAATCTAGGTAACATGCAACACTTCTTTGATTTTCTATATAAATTTCAACAAATAATCTTTAGTTACATGATTTCAAGGATTTAGATAACTAATAAAATATCCAAGTTCTATAAAAGAAAAGAAAAAATTAGGCTAAAGAAAAGGAAAAAATAGGAATGTCTTGCTCAAAATCAGATGATATCATAAGAGAAAATAAAATACAGTTAATTATTCAGTAATGTTTTTACATGCATATCTATAAAACTCATACAGCTTACTTGCAATGTTTGACAATTTTTACTCTCTTTCTGTAATAATTTAACAGCATCTGTGTATGTTATTCTGAAAAAAAAAATTGTAATACTGTAATGGTTCTTAGATATCAGAAATTCAGTGATTTTAAAAAAGGTCAGAAAGTTGTCCAATATACATCAGAAAACATCTGAAAATCAAAATCAATTTCAAATATTTACCCTTATAGTACTGGAACCAAATTCATGCTTATGCAATCAGGTTAGATGACAGGCCAGCCGCCATGTAAATTGGTGGCTGGCCTGCAGTTTAACCTGTTTGCTACTCTGAGTATCTCCACTCATCAAAATTAAGCAGAATTTTAGGGTTTTGGAAAGAAGACATTTAAAAAACTAGTTATTTTTAGAAAATTACCTAGACTTCCAAGTGTTAAGCATTCTACAACACACTTACCTGGCCCCATATATAAACAATTCAAACTAACAATTAAACTACCCTGAATTGAAACCTACAGCTGACAACCAAAACATAACTGTAATAAAATATATTTCCTCTATGATCTTTAGTAGAAAATATTGTGGCAAAAATATCAACTCTCTTAGCAATCATTTCTAAAGGGTTCGGCAAACAAAACAATTGTTTCATCTTTGCTATTTCTTGGTGTCATCTGTTCCTTTCAATTTAGAATAATCTTAAGTACCCTTTGGGAGAATGGATTTAACTCTTAGAATGCTGGGTAATTTTCTATCAATCAATTTTTGTGTCATCTGCTTTCCAAAACCTTATATTTCTGCTTAATTTTGTTGAGGAAAGATACTCAGAGTAGCAAACAGGTTAGATCACAGGCCAGCTGCCAATTTATTTGGCGGCTGGCCAAGATCCAACCTGTTTGCATAAGCATGAATTCAGTTCCAGCACTGTAAGGGTTAAGTAAACCATAATAAACCAAGAGGTTATGGCAAGAGCATCGTATGTCCTTTCATCAGCTTACAAATGTTTTGCCCTAAGACTCAGAATTTCTTATTTCTGAACACATAATACAAACCACAAACATACCTTATATAATTCTTTTCTATGAGATTACTTAGGATCACCTCATAATCATTGGAAGCTTGTTTTCTAAAATAATCAAGGTCGTCTGAATGCTTCGCCATGACATCTTTTGTGGTGTCTTTAACAAGATTTTCCATTACCTAGGAAAAGTAATAAAAATATATAGTTAGACATGTTTATGTTTTATATCAATTGTGAAGCAAGTTCCAACAACTTATATCCATCACTCTCGATTCAGCTTCATTGTTCATAAACAGAACTAACATTGAAAGTTGATAAGTTGATTTATGAAGGATCACAAACAGAACACTGCTTTTTTTATTGGATTCAAACCTACAACCCTTGTGCCCAAAGGCTGAGAATATACCCATGGAACACTGTCCTTCAACAAAATCAATTCCTTATTGATATTAAACTTACATCACACAGGATGGGTTCAAATCATAGATCATGTCTACCAAAAGAAAGTCTCCAGGCATACTAACAGAACAAAAATGGTTCTACAAAGATTGATAAGACCTTATACGGTTTAACCCATTACCAAACACTAACAACATTTGACCAGTGTGTTGCAGACGACTCTGGAAAAAATTGTGGGAAAAGGAGAAATTGCTCTTATAGTTTTCTGCCCTATCAGAAGATTATTTTTCAATTTCATAACAATTTGAAATGTTGTCTGAAAACTCTTTGAATTTGGGACAGTTAAAAATTTGGCGTTTGGTAATGGGTTAACCTTTGGATCTCCATCCATGGATCATTAGCCAGGCATCGCAATATAACTGAAATACTATTGACCTGATATAAACCCTTACAAAAAAAACATAACTTACATGATACAAGTCTTAGTCAGTATTCTCAATAAGAACAGGCTGCAGGTCAAAATGACCATTTCAAATTATTTTTCAGCTGGTTCAAATTCGTGGAGATGTTAAGAACCCTCATGGACCCCCCTCCTTAAAGTGGTCTCTTTAGACTTTGTTTTGGCCTGCTCAACTAATTCTTTTTGAGAACACTTCTCTTAGTATTACAAAATGATCTGTTTGTCTTAAAACTAGAAAAGGTAAAATATTGCATCAAATCTTTGCGAAATGTCTTTTTTAATGCCGATACATGTACAGTAGAAAATCTGATGGAGTAATTTGTAAATAATATCACCTGACAAATTGACTCTAAATCTTTTGTAAAGGCTAGCTCCGCCTCTATCATATAAAATTCTGCTAAATGATGAGATGTCAAGGAAGGCTCTGCCCTGAAGGTTGGCCCAAAGTTATATACTTTACGAGTACATCTGAAATATAAAGTCAAACTACAAATCTTATATTCTTGTAATATTAAATACCCTTATTTTCTTGGCACATATTTTTCGGAATTTATCAAATAAGAACTTAATGACAATACCTAAACAAGGCATATTAATCTCATAAGTAATATTCTTTTTTAACCATTACAAACTTCTATCTAACCAATCATAACTTTACTTAAAGTTAAAAAAAAAAGTACAAGATTACAATCAAAAAAGAAAAAGCTTGATAGATTTCATGATATATGGCAAAGATCAGTGTGATCAAAGAACATATTGTATACTCAGAAATTTTCGTCTTTCGTCACAATGGTTTCTTAGTTAAACACACTTGTATCAGAAAATTTCAGAAACAATTATGATCTCATATTTCAATTTGATTCAGCATTTACGCATGATGTTTATGGTCTTCATACCAATTTCTTAACCTCAAATTTAAGACAGGTCTTTTTAATAAAACATCATTATAAACAATACTGTCCACCAATAAAACAAGTAATTCAAGTACCCTGTCATCACCTCCAAGTGTAACTGGCCCGATACCGTCAAATATGTGGGTTGGTTGAAGAACAGGTGTTTCCCACCATCAGTGTCTGTTTCTATATCTTTGTCAGAATCTGTACCGGATGATTCATCCTCCTGGGATATGCTGTCCATATTTACATCAAAATTTGTCTGTTAGGAAAATTAAAAGGTTGTCTGTTGATAATACAATCAGAGAAAAGGAAATTTAAAAAACAACATTGGTCCGCCATATTACTTTGACAAGCCATACTAGCCTCCCCCCGAAAATAAATCTGCTCCTTTCAATGAGACATGAAACTCAAAACATACACAAATGAAACAGAAATATTTACAATTCAGATGTTGTAGTCGATAAACATTTTAATGTATAGTCAGATAAGATATAAGATGCCTTTTCCTCCAACTTGCAAAACAACACACTTGCTTTGCTGGTCTATGGCACTTGATTAATATTGGTCACCAAGCTCTTGAAAAAAATCACAAAAGCACTTTATTCTTAATCCAAATAAAAGATCTAAACAGTTTGAACAAGCAGATTTTAATCTTGGGAACAAAGTTACATTATCAATAATCCCTTAAAAAAAACCAGGTTAAACCTATTTTGAATGCAAGTTCTGTATACATTACAAAACGCAAACTTCAGTGTAAAAAAAGAGCTAAAATTATCAACTGTTTCATATATATCTTTGATGTACATGTACAAATAACTTACCTGCAAACTAAACATTTCAACAGCTCCTTCACAATTACTAGAAGTGATTATTGGTGTGTGGACGAACATAAAATCATTTCCCTGAAAGACAAAAGCTTTTAAGTTCATGTTCAAGGTGCCATGAAAAAATGGTTTCCCTTTTCTATGAATTCAACCTCTTAATCCACATTACTTCATTTCTGCTGCACTTTAGAAACCACTGTGATGAGACTTAGTCCTAAGTAACTGTTGGAAAGACTTTAAAACAGTGTTGTTAATTGTGGAAGATTGTTTAAGCAAGCTGTTCACAAAGGTTCAGATCGCAGTAACCATCATACAGATAAAAGTTGTGATTAGCAAAGAAAGTACTTTTAAGTTTGTTGACATAATTCTCACTCAGGCTAAAAACAGTGTTCCTTGCCTAAGGACACTCAAGGATTGTACAAATGAATTTGAAGATCAATAACCTTATTAGCTGAAATCTTAATCATTTGGAATTCTTGCAACTTTCAATGTAACATGGATAATGTTCCAACATACATAATTTTATATTAATTATTCTCTACTTTAGGAATATTGCTTAAAATGAAGGAATTTGAAGTGGATATTGTTAATATAATTCAGATTTACCTGAAAAAAGTTATGGACAGCCATCATAGCTGTGTTTCTGACTTGTAACATTCTAGAGTTGTGTTCTGTGCGAGGTCGTAAATGAGGAATGGTCCTCAAATAGGACAGCTTCTGTTTCTGCTTGAACTGGATTGGATATTCCTACAATAAAAAACAACAAAACATGGCCTAAATATTTGTTCTTATTGATTTGGGTAATTAGTAATTACTTAGTTAAACTGTGATTGCAGATAAATTTTTTGTGTAACATTAACACAAAGATGGTATCTTTAACATATCTTTTATAGATATGTCTGCATTGTTCATGTAAATGCTTCATTGGAAAACTGAACTACTATTAGACTGGGAAAATCATCTTTCCCAATTACACTTGACAATGGAATAATCAGAAACAAAGATGTAAAACAGGAACCAAACAGTTCATTTTAAGGGAATTAAGGCTGTGTCAAGATTTTATAGTTAAATTATAGCTTTTATGGATTCTTCAGAACAAAGAACAAAGCCAAGGCTCTTAGTTGTATAGTGTTTAATCCCATATCAACAATTTTTGTTTTGATTATGTAACAGCTTTCGTGGACTTACCAGTACCAGGCTCAGGCTTTGAAGTGACTTGCCAAAAGTCACTCCTACAAAACTAGACCTGTCAGTGGGGCTTGAACCCGAGTTCTAACTCTGCGAACTTAACCACTGGGCCATAAGGCTATGAGGAGTCACCCAAATTCAAAATCCCACAAAACCAATCATGTATGTGGGAATTGAACCCGAGACCCTGAAGTTACACATTGACCACCTTAACCATAGGGACATAAAGAAACCAATCATAAAGGTCTCTGATTCCCAAGTTTTACAACAACACTACCATTGCTACTGTTTATCTATAAAGTCAACCCTCATAGTGCTGGATAAGACTTCATGATTATGCAAGAAGGTAAGATCCAGGCCAGCTGCCAAGTAAATTGGCAGCTGGCCTGTGATCTAACCTGTTGGCTACTCTGAGTATCTTTCCTCGACACAATTAAGCAGATATTTAAGGTTTTGGAAAGAAAACAACACAAAAATCTACTTTTAGAAAATTATACAGCATTCTAAGGTTTAATGAACATTATTGTTTAAGATACATTATGAAAGACTCTTACCTCCGTATTGCAGGGTCCAATTAGGCATACATCTGAAGCCCTTAGTTCCACATTTTGACCTCGGGCTGGACTTTCCACCAACTCTCCTTCTACACTCACACTACACCCATATCCAATAGAACTAAAACACAAACCATGACAGAAAAAGAAATTGCATACAAGAAAGTTGTTTCTCCCTCTTTTTCAATATTTAGCCTCTAGGGTGTAAAATGAAAGTGAGTCTTTTCACAATGTTGCGTACTGTTTCTATGGATCAATCACAAAAACCTTGATGAGTGATTGGGTTGATGCTTAATAAATATAATTGGTTTCTAGCTTCACAGGAAATTGGTGATGCTTAATCAAAAACCTATCAAAATCTTTGAAAGCAGGATTCTGCAATATCCATCAAGGAAAGCACTAATGCCTAGAAAAGTCAATAACTTCATATAAACTTACCTACAACAGCTATCTGGGTTGGCAATGACCTGCAGACTTTCATTACTTGTTCCATCGTTAATGTGGAAAAAGGTATTCCTCTTCTGTCTTTTCATGGACTTCACCCATCCCTTAAATAGACACATCAAAATATAAGGAACTCAGAGAAACAGATCTCCTGATTTTCTCCATTTGTCAAGATATTTTCTTTGTTGAATTGCTGTATGAGCTTTCATGGAAGGATCATGTACAGAAAACAGCCAAAAAGGAAACCAATAGGCTGGCATTCTCAAGAAGAAGTTAGGCAATTTGTTAAGATCAAGTCACACATATATATATGGAGGTTATACTCATGCCAGCCCTATTTATGACCATCTTACACAACCTTCTATAACACAGCAGCAGTCCAAGGATGTGATTCATTGTTCATGTGTATGATGCATCTACAGATGCACTAGAAACACCTCTGAAATAATCAACAAACTTGGATCCAAGATGGATTGAATTAAGAATACACTTCAACATTGCCAATCAAATGCAAGACTTGAAATCATCTACCTTAATACTCATTTCCATTAATGCCCCCTGGGAGGGCTTCCTGGGGTTAAGGAAAATGAAGGTGAGATGTGTAATTTAAAGGGACTAACTTGGAGTAATCAGCGCTAAAAATTTGATATGTAAAATAATTGTCACTTAACCAAAAATTGCTTTCAATTTTTACTTCTTAGTTTCTAAAACCTTGTGTTTTCATTAAACAGTGTGCAGTGAGCCTATGCACCTTGCAGGGCATTTATGGAAAAGACTGTTTACGAACAAACACAGAATTTCTTATCTTATGCACCTTGATAGATCATTTCATGAGAGTGTTTAAATGTTTCCAAAGACTCACAAGACATTTGGTATCTAAAAACACCACCTCTTAATGTCTTTTTCTATGTTAAGATTGTCATTTACAAAATAGACATGTTTAAATAGTTTGCAATATCTGCATCATAATTGTTCCATACATTTTTCGTACAATTATGAAAAGTATATATTATAGGAAAGCTGTCAATAATCTTGAGTCTAGTCTTATAAGTTCATATCAAATGTTATTTTATTGTGATAAGACATTTTATTTCAAAAAATTTAAATCTCAATTCCTCAGATAGCCTTTTGGCTTATGCCTTTTATTTACAAATCTAAATATAGTTTGAATGAAATGAAATAAAATCAAACCATTAATTAAGAACTGTAGAATTTCTAAGAGTAAAACATAAAAGAATATTCGGCACCACATTATTATCAACCCTTTCCCAAACGCCAAATTTTGTACTGTCCCAAATTGAAACAGTTTGCAGACGACATTAAAAAAATGTGATGAAATTGAAAAATATTCTTCAGATGGAGTAGAAAACCTTGTGGGAAAAGGAAAAATTGCTTGTTACGAGTCAAAGTATTCAAATTTTAATGTCGTTATTGTTAGCGAAAGAGTTAAAGAACTTTTGCCAGTGGTATTACCAATCAGCTGTGGGCGACATTGGAGCAGGGGCGACATTGGAGCAGGGGTAGTGCGTCGGGCTCTTGTACTGAGGGTCCCTGGTTCTAATCCCCGTTAGGCGGGGTGACAAATTTCGTGACTAACCCACAAACCAGTGCGATTACTGGTTAAGTATCAAGTAAGCAGTCATCGAGAGTGGCTTTGAACAAGCTTTCAGCTTCGTTCACAATTCGATGTAAAACAAATACGGTGAAAAGCTCCACGACCCTATCCTCGAGAACGAACAATCTTGAGTACGAAACCATTTCAAAGGTGTCATTTTTCGGCTTGCTCAACTCAGTTTCCTTACCTCCGCAGAGAATGTATTCTGTCCATTCTTAACGTCATGTCGCAGAACTTCTTTAATTGTTTTCTTAGAAACTGTGTAGTTTCTAAACTGAACAGTGTTTGAGTAAAGAAGTCTGTAAAAATATCGCAAAATCAGTTTTCGGTTTGCCGACATGGGGGCTGACATGTTGAAGGTCTGCAGCAAATGAAAACACGTTTCTTTGATTTTGAGCGTCTAAAAAGTTTACAAATATCTTAAAAATATACTGCAACATTTATGTGAGCACAACTATTTAATCTTTTATTTAAAAGTTTCTGATTTATTTATTCCCTAGGCTCTAGACCAATCATTTCCCAACAATGTATTCACATCTACCATTATTTAAGGTCATGTGAGGAAAGGGAGATAAATAACAACAACTTGTAATGTCTGCTTTAAAATGAAAATATAGACAGACTTTGAGATGGGTTGTTGCGAAAGCTGCTTAAACGGCGAAAACAAGAATTATGACGTAAGTGCTCTTTCCATTTTTCCGATTTCCTTTTGATTACTTTGACAGATTTGGTAAATGACAAATCGGTTTTTTGGGACATTTTGTATGTAAAAAGTGTAGGCTTATCCGTGCTGTAGTAAACTTATCACTCCTGCTAAAATGTAGGAAGTGGGAAAAAAACCCATTGTGATCTATTTATTGTATCCATGAACTTTCGAATATCTCGTTCTAAACTTTGTATTACACATCTGCAATATACTGCAGAAGTACTCTTTTAACCAATCTAATACTGTTTTAGTCACAGTGATTTTTAATATGAAAATAGGCAAAGCCTAAACCGGGCGAAAGAGATTTTTTCCTTCAATTAATGAACAGTGCTAATTCTGGATTTGTATAACATAATGTTCCCTTTGTATTGTATCAGTAGTACTAGGCCAGGAAGCAGTGTCCTGTCTGAAGGCACTCCAATTTGAAAGAAATAGCCATTGTCAAGATACAAATCAGATGTGTTTAATATATAACCTACGACACCAACTACTTTATTCTACCACTGTGGATATATATGAGTTGCTAACCATTACGAATAGTACACATTGTCATTTAGAAGTAATGTTCCTACCGTGTCCTGTTTGGGACAACAGTCGGTGGCAACCAGATAGCAGCCACAAGACGTTACGACATCGTATCTAATTGTCATTAGACAGAAGTATAGTTGGTATTGAGCTTGAATAATTATGCGTTTGATACTTCGGCTTGTATGATATTCTTTCGAAAGTCATTGCACCACGACTTTTTAAATGTCTAACCAAAGCGCAATGATATTCGTATGGGTTAAATGGTCAGTGTCTAGGGTAACTCAGATGATCCAAGCTTTAACTGTGGCGAAGAATGAAATATCTACGTCTGGATCATTCGGACTATTGTCTAGGGAGGAATATTGGAAGGTTCTGGTGGGGAAATAACAGGAGCAGAGATTAATGTCCAATGATACAACTGAAACACTCTGTTGAGAATGGTGTTCAACCATAATCCAACAATTATTTTGACTAAACCACAGAGCAACGATGTTTGTATGGGGTAAGTGATCGGTGGCTTAGAAGGTTTATTCGCAGGAACTGACGAGGAAATAATTGGAACAAACAGGGATATGTCTACTGATACAACTGAAACATTCTGTTGAAAATGTTGTTAAACCATAATCAAACATAGCATCTAAGACTCATGTATGTGTGGTTGGTGGTTCTCGCTAGATACTCTCATGTTTTAGCTATCCTACCCATATCAGTAATGCAATAAGAAACAGAAGACACTGTTAGTGCATTATCAAAACCACCAAACTAAATAATTTGAATTCCAAAATCTCTCCATGCAAAATGAGGATTCAATGCAAGACTTCAGTTAGTACTTCCAATATGTGAAGCACTTACAGTTTTGTATTGCACTGAAACCTTGATATGTAGAATTTACTCTTCACCAAATTGTATGTTGTAAGTATATGCTTTCTCTGAATCATTCTTAAAAACCTTTTAAAGCATATGATTTAATGAGAGGGGAAAATTTGTGTTAGGAAGGAAATCCATCATTGTCAAAAGTCTTTGAAATTATCTAAAGCACCAAAAGTCTTTCTATAATTAGTTGAAACAAACAAAAGATAATTCTATTGTTAAACAATTGACAAAATTTATTCAGGTTAATTAGTAGTAATAACAAACACTTTTCTCAATAGAATATGTACAGATCTATACAAAAACTTGTTCAAATGATCAGCCATAGTGTTAGCCTTCTCCAAAATGCAATGCATGATTTACATTATGTTGTTTGAATAAGGAAAGTTATATAAGTTTGCATATTTTCCACATTTAAACATAACCTTAAATGCTGCAATGTTGAGTCAATAACCTGTTACTCCTTTTAACAAACTATTGATTAAAGTATTCTTTCCAAATGTTTTGTTTCATCATCTTCAGGGTGTAATATCCATACTTGTGGAATATTTCACAATTTACAAAAAGGAGTCCAAATTGAGAACAAAGCACAGAATTTTTGTAAATTCCTATAACTATTACATCTTCTATTGAAAGTAAACAGGCAAAATTTCATCATTTATCCTTAAAGCTTCATTTAAGCTTTATTTGTGACTGTTATCAATGAAAGTAATAGCAGATTACAAGAAAATTGAATAATTTAACTATGACATTTGATTTAAACTATGATGAGAAAAAGGATAACTGCTCATTTAGTCATTTGACTCATTTCATGATTTTTTCAGTGTTTTCTAAAAGACTCCTGCAACATGCAAAGCGTTTCATAAGGTAGAAATAATTTAACATATCTTTAACATAGAATAAGAAGCTAATGTGATGCAAGGAAATCTTTCAAAACAATGAATCTGCTAATAACAATATATTTTACCCAATAGTATTCAGACATTATTATTGTTTATGCTTTATTTCTAGAAATGTCCAAATAATTTCAAAATGTAGAGCCATCATTATTTGAAATAGAAATTATTTGCAACCAAAAGTGTTTGTAATTAGGAAAAAGAGAGCATTTTTGCAGAGAATGAAATCATTGTGACAAAAGGGAGTACTTGCTGTAGAAATAATGTTATAATGGTTATAATGGTGGCTTTACTCAAATTTGTTATGCCCCACTTGCATACAAATGTGTTTACATGAGTTAACAATTAACCAAACACCAAATTTTTTACTGTCCCAAGTTGAAAGCGTTTGCAGACGACATTTCAAAATGTGATGAAATTGAAAAATAATCTTTTGATAGGGCAGAAAACATTGTGGGAAAAGGAAAAAATCCCAAAATGTTTTCCTGAGTCGTCTTCAACAAAGTTGTTAAATTTCAGTTTTGTTTGGCAATGGGTTAACTGGTCTACTATTGAAACTAAGCAGATATTATTGTATTTCATTAAACAATAATTCACCCTATTGCACCTTTTGCAGTAAAAAGGTCCCTCAAATCAGTGGTAGAATATTTAATAAATTGAACCAGCAATATGTATCTCAGTTTTAAATGCTATCTGCTGCCTTATATTGTACAAAATAATGAATGAAAACTCTTACTGTCCAATGATTTGACTTTTAACAGTAGTTTCTTAAACATTATGGGAAAAGTTTCTTTCATCTCACAAACTGAGACAGTTTTGCTACAACTATCTATCAGTATTGGAAATACATGTGCATTTATGTCAGTCTTGTTTGTGTTGTGCTACAAAATATAGATTCCACACATGTTTTAGATTTAAACGTTTACAGAAAAAATGCAGAGACAGTTTTCATACAGATCTTCATCTGTTCTCTTTTTGTCGAGGTAATCTTTCATGTCAGCACTTTCATGTACAGATCCTCCTCTGTCAGGCACAGATATTTCTGTTTAAAAGAGATAATGGAAGAAACATAAGTTTAAAACAAAATCCATGTTAAAATGGTTCTTTCTTTGTCACTGTACCTTGTACATAACAGAAGTGTTTTGATGTTTATATGTACATAAAACATGAATGTTGAAAAGATATCATTTCAAAAGTACTGTAGAGTCTTTTTTGTATTACCAAACTTTGTTTTGAATCTTTTAATTGGCAACACATTTGCCAAAATCTTGTTATAGAATTACTTATGATGTCTTTGTTCATTTAGTTGTAATCATTATATGAATCTCACTTGAAAAGGTAAGTAGATTTGGTTCATGTCTTAGCAAGGTCTAAATATACATGGTTTGGCCACACAGTGGCATAATGGTTAGCGGCGTGGACCTGGGTTTAATCCTCAATGGCATTCACGTAAATTGCTGTGTAGTGTTTCTTGGCAAGAAACATTTCCTAGCCTTATACTGGTACTTTAAACAGACATGTACCATTAAGCTCAAGACTGAGCCATATGCATTAATGGAAAAACAAATATATTCCAGCCACTTGTTTGAAATTCAATAGTCATTATGCATCCTTTTACATCATTGTTTATTAAGATTCCTCATCAAATTATGAATGGAAGGAAGATAAAGTAATCTAATTGGAAAATATTGCAGTGTAGTTTTTCTCTAGAAAAACCATGCTAAGAGGATGTATTGATATGTACACAAACTAAAAGTAATAAAATTTATGTTTGACATAGTGTTGAAAACAGTATAAAACATCTGTAGTTCAGGTAAAACCATCTTTCTAAAGTAAAAAGCTCTTCAAACCAAAATTTCCTTGTTTGTCTTATCTGTATTTGCAAGGTATTATTCATATCATAATTACTTATGAAAAAGATAAGTTGTACTCACATGTGCTTATAAAACAAAGAATCTTTCTTTATGCAGTACCACAACATTCATTTCTTTGGTTGCCGGTTCACATTTGACCTTCACACAGTCTGAACTATGGCTGATTCTGGAAAGCAGACAAATGAAATTAACTTAAAAGTTATTACTATGTTCCCCGACTATGTCTCCATTAATAATCGGTGAAAAGACATACGTTTTGGAAGTCATCAGGATAGGTAGATTCAAGCATCAAAGAGCAAAGAACGTGTGAATAAAAAAAAAACCAGGCACTCCAAAAAGATTAGATGTCAATCCAAAAAGAAGAATCCAATACGGATCAAGATTACTCAGCCTTGAAATGATCTCAATGTAAACAAACCTTTTTTCGTCTCTAAAATGTATGTCCATATTGCCCGTAGCTTTTAACACTGGAAAGTGTACTAAATACTACCTCGACACATAGATAGATGCGGTGACATAAAATCAATATTCGGAGTAAGATAGTGCTCGTAGTGTCCATCTTGTTTGTAAACATAGAATGACGGTCCAGACTCTCTTCGATTTATCTATCTCGCTTTATACAAAATATACTGTCAAAATATGCGTTCTTTATACGAAAATGAAAGTGTACAAAAAGTTATCTTACCTGACATCATCGTTTTCGATGTTCGTTCAACAAGGCGATTATTTCATTCGATTTAAGATTTGAAGCGGTGATCGGAACGATGATGATTTGTAAAGAAAATGTCTTGTCACGTGATACACCAAAATGGAAAGTGCACGTTACAGTTCTTGGTGTAATCACCATGTCAACATATGAAGAATTGACGGGTTTTAGGATGAGAGAGGCCACCTTCACCAAATAAACAGAAAATGTTGAAATGCGGTCTAAATTTTACAAAACTGTTTATTGTTTTAGATGTTGTAAAAAATATTCGGAGGAAAATCCTTCTATTTTTTGCTTGTTAACTTTGATTTTTCCACATCATTGCTAGTAAAAGAGCTGAATAAAAATAAATTTTCGGACAAGATGGCGCCATATGGGGCCAAAAAAACCGGTTGCAACCAAAATGGCCGAAAAAAGTCCTATAGGGTTCTGAGTAATTCGGAAATCCTTGGTTTTGTAGGTACCTTCTTTCGTTTCGTACGTACGTGTAACATATAGGCGGTCTTCAGACCGTGCCTTCGGCACGGTCTTTCGCCCGTATGATGGTCTAACAAGAAATTGAGAATTTGCAATTCTAAGGGAGACACACAAAAACAGAATAAGTTTGCCACAACACATAACGTACATGACTTAGGAACCAAAATGTCAGGTAACAATTAGTCAAAGATTTCTGGTCTCGAAGGCCATTGCTTAATTTGATTAACACCTTCAAGTCATAGCCAAGCATGATTCATGTCCAAATTGAAAAAAGCTTCGTTCATGGCTCATTTTGGATAATATCAGATTTATAATAGATCAGAATAACCTGGTAATAAGTCAGAACTACAAAATTATACCTTTTATTGACAAAATTTGAAATATCCGCACCCCTGCAAATAACATTCTTTACTCTATTTCTTATGATGAAATATACTTAAATAAGTTATATAAACATGTTTTTGAACATTAACTTACCTAAACACATCATTTTCCTACCTGTTAATCCTGATTACATCAATAATGCAGTGACAGTAGGATCTTTCTCTGAGATTGGCCATATTCAGGCTTTAGTGAGGCTACAGACCTCCCTGTTCTGTCTTGCTACCCATCCCGAAGGTTACTAGTCTTTCCCAAAACTCTGCAAATTTCATTTTGGACCACCGTGAAATTGCATTCTGGTGGTCTGTGCGTCCAGCATTCTTTTGTTAGTAGTTACATATGAAAAACATTACAAATTACGAAATATCACCAAAAGGTGAATTTAATATTGTTATTTTAGAGTATTTTAAGGTTTTTAGTGTTTGAATAAGTAACATAGTGGTCTTCCTAAGGTCAATCTCTTCGAAAGTGATATACAATAGTATATATACATGATTTGCAACAATTTGATTAGGCATATAAGTGTTAATTGATATGATTCACATTAGATATCACAGACTATAATGTATTGATATATTAGATTTAGTATCAGTATGCTCTATTTGCTTTCAGTCTGATGGACCGGGAGAATCTGATAGATTAATCAATCCTTCCGATGGACCAACACAGCCAGGCTCATTTGGGTATTTATCAAAATGATGATCATTCCTTTTTTTAGAATTGTTTGACTGAACAAAACAAATGAACTATATGCTTATTTTTAACAAATGGTAATCAAAAGGGATAAGAGGAGTATTAATATTCTAGAGTTTTATTAAAGTTTATAATCATTCTAATCCTAGAAGACATTGTAATTTAAAATGATTAGGTTCTTGATCTGTGAGATAGTCTCTTTAAAAGGACTAATTCACAGCATTAGGCTTTAGTTTCTGTAAAATAAAATGTCTTATATGATTGAAATGACATTACAGACTCCTTGCAGGATGCTATGTGAATAAATAGCAAAAAGATGATATTAAAAAATGCCAAAATGAAGACAAAGATTTGATTAAGATATTGTTGAATCAGCATTAAACGTTTATCTAACCGATCTAAAACTTTTTGTCTACAGGGAGACCCAGATTGAGCCACAGCCTACGTCTGTGTTGGAAACAAAAGGAGATGAACAGTCAGCATTGTCAAGAATACTTCATCAAACTGCCAGGTAGGGCTCTAGGTGGAGAATCGTTTAACACTACCAAACGCCAAATTTTGGACTGTCCCAAATTGAAAGAGTTTGCAGACAACATTTCAAAATGTTAAAATTGAAAAATAATCTTCGATGTGGCAGAAAACATTATGGGAAAAGAAGAAATTGCTCATTAAGAGCAATTTCTCCTTTTCCCACAATGTTTTCCAGAGTAGTCTGCAACAACCTGGTCAAATATGGTTTGTTTGGTAAATGAGTTTAATGAATCAAAGACCTGTCAATTGGTGAGCTGGAGGCATTTCATGGAGTACTTTTTAACATTGCTCAGTTAAACATTAATTCAAGATATTTATTGGAATATTTTTGCAAATTTGTTTTGCTTTACCTTAATAATATCAGTCTTGAAAGCTATGTACCAGGTTGGTTTAGGATTTGGTCAGAGTATTTGTGCACATGTATGTTTACATAAGATGACAAATGATTTTAAGCTCATCTATTTGAAGAATAAAAGTAAGTATACTGCCAACCTAGGTGACAGCATGACAGTGTTTCTTATAAACTATAACAGGCAATAGAATAGATTAAAATATCACACATGAACTTGTCCTCTTTATGTAGTCTCACTGACCAAATACTACAGCTTTAGATTGGAATCTATGCCAATTGCAGTGTAAGTTTGTTTTTTTCTGTGGATGTTTGACTTTAGAGTTGTCGTTTCATTAAAATCTGCCTTACTTCACTCTTTAACATTTCGTGGAATGGTTAATTTTATTGACAGCCCGTTTTTGTTTAAGACTATGAAGGCCTGATGATGATTGATTGTTTATGATGATGATATATGATTGTTTATGATGATTATATATGATTGTTTATGATGATGAATGATTGTTTATGGTGATGATTGATTGTTTATGGTGATGAATGATTGTTTATGGTGATGAATGATTATTTATGGTGATGAATAATTGTTTATGATGATGAATGATTGTTTATGATGATGAATGATTATTTATGGTCAATAATGATTATTTATGATGAGGAATGATTATTTATGATAATGAATGATTGTTTATGATGGTGAATGATTATTTATGGTCAAGAATGATTATTCATGATGAGGAATGATTGTAAATGATGATGAATGATTGTTTATGATGATGAATGATTGTATATGATGATGAATGATTGTATATGATGATGAATGATTGTATATGATGATGAATGATTGTATATGATGATGAATGATTGTAAATGATGAGGAATGATTGTATATGATGATGAATGATTATTTATGATGAGGAATGATTGTATATGATGATGAATGATTATTCATGATGAGGAATGATTGTAAATGATGATGAATGATTGTTTATGATGATGAATGATTGTATATGATGATGAATGATTGTATATGATGATGAATGATTGTATATGATGATGAATGATTGTAAATGATGAGGAATGATTGTATATGATGATGAATGATTGTATATGATGATGAATGATTGTAAATGATGAGGAATGATTGTATATGATGATAAATGATTGTATATGATGAGGAATGATTGTAAATGATGAGGAATGATTGTAAATGATGAAGAATGATTGTTTATGATGAGGAATGATTATTTATGATGAGGAATGATGGTTTATGATGATGAATAATTGTTTCAGTGATATGATTGATGTGGCCACAGTAGAGGGTAGGGGTCGAACAGAACAACAGGAGTTCCACGACAAAGCCAGACAATATAGGTAAGTTTTTATCTGTTAGATTTAACCCTTAGAATGCTTTGTTATTTTTCTAGAAATAGATTTTAGTGTTAGGAAAAATACTCAAAGTAGCAAACAGGTTTGAACAAAGGCCAGCTACCAATTTATTTGGCCGCTGGCCTAGATCCATCCTGTCTGCATAAGCATGCACTTGGTTCCAGCACTAAAAGGGTTAAGTACCCCAATTCTTCATATGAATTCACAGAGGTCCCTTAGGGACAAGTTTAGTCACGCATTTGAGTCCAACTGATGCATCTGGTTTCATTAAAGTGTCCATTGACTAGACACTTCAGATCCTTAGCATGGTACAGGTGAATCCAGGAAAGCTGTAACATACTTTGAAAATTGTTGAGACAGCATTGAGCTCCATATTATAGGGGTTTCATTAAAATTGTAGTAAGAGGGTGATTTTCAAAAGCAGTTGGAGGTTTTTGGGAACCTCATCAATAGATTTATCATAAAACTGAGCGAAGAAGCTGGGGTTTCTATTCAAGAGCATTGGGTTTGAGTACCAATGGAGTACTGAGACAGTTATATTTTTCATGTCTACTTTGTCTTCTATTTGATTTCTGCTATACAATAGAATTGTTTGGTTTGTCTTCAAAAACTCTTAGCTCTTTTTCAAATCCATTCATACGCCCAAAAACCCTCAGATTAAACTCAGGTCGTTCAGGACTTTCTTTTACTTTCACTTTTTCCTTCCAGCAACAAAATGAATATGATATTATCAAGTTCTGGTCGGAGTAGACAGTACAGACAACCTCTTCCAAACGGAGTGGCTTCCCCCCAAGTGATACTCTCAGCACAACCAATCTCCCTAGCCGATATTGATTTGGTATGAACAGTTTTTAAAGTATCATTGTTAGTCTTGACTTCATAGACAGGTTTTAAATTTAACCTATTTGTTTTACATTGATTGGTAAACAAGTTCTTTCAACTTAGATAAATCACTCTTGATTGTGCTTCCTGGATACATAACCAGTACTCGCGCCAAATGTGGATAAATGAAAAGTGGCAGGGCAGATCCCATTTCTCGCAGGATTCGAACCCACGACCCTCATGTCTAGAGGCTGATACCATTCCCCATGACCACTGCCCTCCACAACAGGTGTGCAGTGGTGAGATGGTTATCAATGATGTTTCATCATTGGTATGATACATGTGTAGTATGTTTGGACAAGACTTAATTTCCTAGTCCATTACTGTGTGATTAACCAGGTAAATGAATAAATGGGCCAACATGGATGTACAAGGGTCGTTCGGAAAGTTCATAGATTTTTTTCATAAAATAGTGTTCAGGCGTATTCAGATAGAACTGAATAGTCCAAGATAGATTTCAACATATATATGCCATAGATTCTGAAGAAATCATTGAGAAACACAAATAAAGGAATTATTACTGCACAATATAGTAATGTATGTACCGGAGCATGGCAATGTTTTTATGTTTTCATTCAACAATGCTACACAGAGCTATGACAAAATTCTTCACATTTCATCTGGATCTCCCAAAAGGAATTTTCTGAACAACCCTTGTATAGCTGAAATATTGACAAAATGAGTTAAACTTACATAAAAAGAAAGAATTTTACAAATGACAGAAATTACCCTTTTCCTTTCTCTTATGACGCTCGAAATCTGTTAATCATGTACAGTAATGCAACATAATTGAAATAATGTTGACAGGATGTGAATTTCATGTATAATTATCTATTTTAAGTTGATTTGGAAGACACCATGGGGCCAAAATCTTGTATTAGAATTTTTTTCATTATACATATGTATTTATGTAAAGTATCTTTGTTTTATTCAGGTTAATGCTGCTGCCATAAAAGCTGCCCAAACTATGAAAGAAATAAAAGTGGAGCATAAAGAAGATTTAGTGGTGCCGTTTGGTGTCCCTTGATACTCATAATGTATTAGTTAGGTTTATTTAATTTCACAACTAATGTCTTCTTTTATCTTAGTAATCCACCTGCCACTATTTTAATCTTGACCAGACAATACATTGTTGATTGTCTGATAAAGGAAGTGTTTATATCTATCAAGACAAAAAAATTGTGATAAAACTGAGGTAACCCTGGTAGAAATCTTTGTAAATATCTGTACTGTTAGAATGTGATGGATGAAGTAATCCCCCTTTCAACACAACCATTTCCTTTGGTTTCACTTCCATATACGCAAATTCAAGTTTTCTATGGTAATTGGTGTTATGCTAGAACATGATAATTAAGGGATTTGATTTCTTTGAAATTGAGATATATTTTGCCACGTTTTTCATATTCGGCTTACATTGCTCATGCTTGCTTAAATGTATCTGAAGCTGAAGGTTAAGGTACAATACCCACAATCGGCCATTTTTAAACTTTTCTGTCGTCTGATTACCTTTGTTAATCTCGGTATACAATGGGGCGAGTTGTTGCAGCCAAGACAGATGATACTTAGATCAACCAAAGTATTCTGTCGAAAGGATAAATTTAAAAATGGGGGATTATGGATATTCTACCTTAAGAAATCATTGTGGCAAACAAGGAACATGCTCGTTATAAGCAGTTCTTCCTTTTGACACCATTGTTTTTTCCCTTTATAGCACTTAAATGGGGTTTGATATTTTTCTATTAATGGTGATTTTAATTTGCTCTTATTCCATATTACTTCATGATAGAATGAGTCTTGAACATGAAAACTTTTTACTTGCATATTAGATTGTTATGAAAGTGCTGACTGAATCAAATACTCCATGGACAGTAGTTAGTTAATTTATGCACACCTGTAGTTGTATAATGACTGATAGAAAAATGTCACTTCAAATTATTATTTTTTAACATTATTTTTACAAAACTGATTGGGTACAAACCCACAAGATGGTTAACCCTTTCCCAAACAACGAATTTTCGGCTGTCCCAAATTGAAAGAGTTGAAAATGTGTTGAAATTGAAAATGATCTTCTGATAGGGCAGAAAACATTGTGGGTAATCCCACAATGTTTTTTCTAGAGTCGTCTGCAACAAGTGGTCAAATGTTGTTATTGTTTGGGAAAGGGTAAAAAGAAAGTATCATCATTGATAAGTCTTTCCTGGATTCAAAATTGATCCTGAACAAATCCTCCAACAGCCCACCACGGTATTTTGATAATTTGTGGTGTGATGTGCACAAAGTTCTCTGTCCACAAGAAAACTTTGTAAGAAGATAAGTTATATAAGTATATACTGTCTAACTTTTGTTAAGCAACCACCCTTTTAAGCAGCCAACCTGCCTTAAACAACCACTACTGAAGGTCCCATTGTTACATTTATAGTGTACATCAATTTGTGTTAAGCAGCCAACCTGTCTTAAACAGCCAATTTACTCTGTCCCATAGGCTGGCCTCTTAACACAAGTTTGACTGTACTGGCACATTTATTGCTGTTTATCCACAAATCTATCACATACAAATTGACTTCTTAGTTTGACCTTTTATTTTGGTTCATTACAATTCCAGCTCCTTGTATAATATCATAACATTTATTACTAACCCATAGAATGCTGGGTAATTTTCTGAAAACAGATTTTAATATTGTATGCCTTCAAAAACCTAAATATCTGCTTAACTTTGTTGAGCAAAGATACTCAGAGTAGCAAGCAGGTTAGAACACAGACCAGCTGCCAATTTACTTGGCAGCTGGCCTGGATCTAACCTGTTTGCATGAGCATTAAGTTTTTTTTCAGAGTTTGATAATGCTATATAGGTTGGAAGAAATGTATTTGTAGTATTTTAGAAATGTTGCAGCATCTTTGTATACGTTTCTATTTCTAGACTTTGAGAGATATATGGTGGATATGTAATTCATGTTAGGGATGATGATTCAATTAATTGAACAAGTGAAAACTATTTTGGTGATAAACAATGTGGACTGATACTAGTCATTTCTGTATCCCATTGATTAATGATTAGAACTAACCCCTTACTACATGATACCTCACTTTGCATTAAAAGTTGTCAAAGATTTCATTAACGACTGTTACAAAATATATAATTTGCTCCGAGTATGTTTTCCTCATTTGTTTTGAATATGTAAAGATGATGCAAGAGATGTTGTTTCAAACAATGACATACACATATTTAGTATACATGGTTTTAGGTCATAAATTAACAGAAGAGTTTTTTACATATACTTTAAGTAAGGTGCGTGTCTGCCTTTATCTTGCTTCTTCATATTAATTTTTTTATTATGAATAATTCACACTTTTCGACATTTCGCACTAAGTGTGAATATTCAAAAGGTCACCTTCAACAAGTCATAACAATAAGCATGTTTAAAAACATTGTATTTTAGTCAAATTCTGTTGAAGTAAGTTGCTGTACATTGTACAATTATGAAAGTAACAGATTTATCTCTAAAGGTAGCATATGCAACAAACCATTGGTTGACCAATGCAAGAACAACAACTCAAACTTGGATGACTATGAATGATTATAGGTTTTTAATTAATTGAAGAGTTTTGTCCAGAATTTCAATTACCAAAGTTTAGTACCTGTGTCCCATTAGGATATATTGCTTTTGTCAAGTACAATTTCCCATTTTGTCACATTGTTTTCAAATAGGCATTTGCTCCATTTTTTTTCCAAAGTTGCTTATATTACGAAGAAAGGAGAGAAGAATATTCAAAGGATGAAATAGATTCTATGTCTTCTGCCATAAAACAGATCAGCTATTTTAGCCTTTAAATCAACGTTAATTCTTTATCTTTATATAAATGGAGACCATTGGTGACAATGAAATTTAATAAAGTGAAAGAAAAATGACTTTTGGTAGATCCTTAAAATATGTTATATAAAGAAAATCATGTAATTAGATTTAAAACGTTATGTGCTATAAAATGTTGTGCAATTTATATTTAACTTGCCTTCAATTGTCAAGTAATATGTTCTTCTAAATTGAATTAATTTTGTAGACAACAATTTAAACATGTAGATAATGGAACAGTGTTGCTTTAAAGGATAAAAGTTGTTTTTTAAATATGAGACATTGCACATGTATTACAAAAGGTTTCCTGTTCTCATAATGACTCTGTCTTTTTACAACAGGCTTTGGGATGCATTGTTTGAATGGTTACATGAACAAAGTTATCTATTCTTGTCAGTTGTTTTCCCTGTCAATTTCCTCATTTTAAGGGAATTTTACTTTTTTAGAAATATTTGAACATTTAAGATGTTTGTGTAGAGAGGGTAAGGTCTAAGAGAGTAAATCATATATTAGCCTTGATGTTTATAAATGTAACAAAAATGGATATGCTTTGTTGTACATGTTTGGAAATAGTCATACACTATATAAGTAAAGTCATTTCTTTTAAGTTTGTACCTATGAACGACCATTCTCAAGTTAATTGGTAATATCTGTATTATCTTTAGATAGTTCACAACAGATGAAATAAATAAACAGGTAAAATGCACTTAATGGTTCTGAAAAGATTGTTGTGGAAGAAAAACCTGATCACTTTGAGCGGTGGTTAATTGCTTGAAGACACCACCAATTGTCAATCTATCATATAGAAGTTACAAATTCCAATATGTTCCTCTAGTGCACAATTTCTGCCAAAGGAACATAGTGGCAAGACCAATTTGGCTCTCATTGAACAATTTCTGTGTATCAAATGATTTGGTCTAGAGGACACTTTAATCAGTCATCAAAATGAGAAAAACTAAAACATATCCATGTAAAATCGCTTTCTTTATAATGTTTTGAACTTTTTTTGACTTAAGTAGAATTTGCTTATCATGTGTACATTGTGCTTTTACACATCATTAAATGGCTCTTAAAAGCTGTTTATAAAAAAAAAAAACTTGCATGGTTAGTATGAGGGAAAGGTAAACCCGACTTTTTGTGAGTTCAATGGAAGACTATAGCAAGTGCTTCACATGTGTGAAGAATTTACCACAGTCTTTTATTGAACTAGAAGTTGTCAGATTGTAAATAATGGAACATTTCTTGAATCATTGTTTTAATTGTAAGCTACTTTTCGAAATGCTCTCAATAATGTCATTGCGCCAACACGTTTTGGTTAAATTTGTAAGCTATAGATAAAAAGTTAAGATGTTGTTTGTGGACATTCTAGAGTGAACGCTTAGGAAATGTATAGAGTCAAATGTTAGAAAGATTCTGACTGTTGCAAAATCATTAAATGTGCTTCTTTGGTAATTACTTATAAAGTCAAATGAATTCAGATATATCTCATGAAACATTGTTCAATTTAAGATAATGTCTCTGCCAAATTGAAATGTAGGACCTCTTTCATTTAGATAAAGGAGGTCTAACTCTTTAGAAAGAATATCCATAATCCGCAATTTTGAAACTAGTTCTTTCGTCTGATTATTTCGATTGTTCTCAGTATACATCAGTCATGGCCTTAACTATTCGGTGTAATGTGAATAGTTTTTACCCCGACCGACGTTTTTACCGAGAATATCGAAGTAATTCGATGTATGAATGAATTTCCACTTGCGAATTATTGGAATTCTACCGTAAGTTTCACAGAAACATCCTGGGTACCGTTTTACTAAAGGATTTACGGAAAGTATTTGCGCAAGTCAAAAGTGATAAACATGGATAATAACTTAAAGGAAAGCACAATATTGCAATGTGACACGTCATTGGAAGCGTCTCAGAGAGGATTCCAATGATGTGTTACTTAGCAATATTGCCTAGCCCAATATTGAAATAAGAGTGCTTGTTATTTTAGACTGATGCAAATCTTAAGCGTAAACTGTTGAGTAAAACGGTACCCTGGTTCATAACGAATCGCCCAGATATTAGCCTGGGGTCCTGGCCCACGCATACCCGCGTTAGGGTTATATACACAGGCCGGGCCCCAGGCTATCTCTGGAGATCTCTGAGACTAATGTAAGTAGCATAAAGATGAAGACCTCAGAGATACATGTAATGTCGTTGGAGATTTATATGACTTGGTACTTTTGCTTTTAAACTTGATAGACTTTGAATACCTTAAACGCAGAATCATGTAAATTAAATTATTATTTTGTACAAAAAATTGGAAATAAAGATGATATTTACCATACCTTTAAGTTTTTGTTTGTCATTCTCCAGAAACCAACAAGGTTTGAGATATCGGTACTTAGATAGGTATTTAACCCTTCACCAAGACAGATTATACTGTATTTCAATTTCATCACATTTTGAATGCCGTCTGCAAACTTTCAATTTGGGACGGTAAAAAATTTGGGGTTTGGTCAAGAGTTAAACAGGTAAATGTGATTGTGTGTATTGTATGGCGTGACATTTGTCCATTTTTAGCTCACCTGAGCACGTAGTGCTCAAGGTGAGCTTTTGTGATACCGAGATGTCCGTCGTCCGTGCGTCCGTGCGTCCGTGTGTCCGTGCGTCCGTGCGTCAACAATTGCTTGTGAACACTCTAGAGGCTACATTTATGATCCAATTTTTATCAAAATTGGTCAGAATGATTGTCTCAATAAAATCTTGGCCAAGTTCGAAACTGGGTCATGTGGGGTCAAAAACTAGGTCACTAGGTCAAATAATTTAAAAAGTTTAACACTCTAGAGGCCACATTTTTGGTCCAATTTTGATGAAAGTTGGTCAGAATGATTGTCTCAATAAAATCTTGGCCAAGTTCGAAACTGGGTCATTTGGGGTCAAAAACTAGGTCACTAGGTCAAATAATTTAAGAAGTTTGTGAACACTCTAGAGGCCACATTTATGGTCCAATTTTGATGAAAGTTGGTCAGAATGATTGTCTCAATAAAATCTTGGCCAAGTTCGAAACTGGGTCATGTGGGGTCAATAACTAGGTCACTAGGTCAAATAATTTAAAAAGCTTGTGAACACTCTAGAGACCACAATTATGGTCCAATTTTTATCAAAATTGGTCAGAATGATTGTCTCAATAAAATCTTGGCCAAGTTCGAAACTGGGTCATGTGGGGTCAAAAACTAGGTCACTAGGTCAAATAATTTAAAAAGTTTGTGAACACTCTAGAGGCCACATTTATGTTCCAATTTTGATGAAAGTTCATCAGAATGATGGTCTAAATGAAATCTTGGCCAAGTTTGAAACTGGTTCACGTGGGGTCAAAAACTAGGTCACTAGGTCAAATAATTTAAAAAGCTTGTGAACACTCTAGAGGCCACATTTATGGTCCAATTTTGATGAAAGTTGGTCAGAATGATTGTCTCAATAAAAATGTTGGCCAAGTTTGAAACTGGGTCATGTGGGGTCAATAACTAGGTCACTAGGTCATATAATTTAAAAAGCTTGTGAACACTCTAGAGACCACAATTATGGTCCAATTTTTATCAAAGTTGGTCAGAATGATTGTCTCAATGAAATCTTGGCCAAGTTCAAGACTCGGTCATGTGGGGTAAAAAACTAGGTCACTAGGTCAAATAATTTAAAAAGCTTGTGAACACTCTAGAGGCCACATTTATGGTCCAAATTTGATGAAAGTTGGTCAGAATGATTGTCTCAATTGAAATCTTGGCCAAGTTTGAAACCGGGTCATGTGAGGTCAAAAACTAGGTCACTAGGTCAAATATTTGAAAAACCTTGTGAACACTCTAGCAGCTATATTTATGGTCCAATTTTGATGAAAGTTGGTCAGAAGGATTGCCAAAATGAAATCTTGGCCATGTTTGAAAGTGGGTCATGTGGGGTCAAAAACTAGGTCACTAGGTCAAATAATTTAAAAAGCTTGTGAACACTCTAGAGGCCACATTTATGGTCCAATTTTGATGAAAGTTGGCCAGAATGATTGGATTATTTACCATAAGCTTGACTGTCTTAAAATTTTCCAAATTTATTTACTGTTGAAAACCAATAAACGACTTTGAGATACATTTTCCAATTGTTATTATTTTAATTTGCCCAACCAATTGTTACTGTCCCTGCTTTCACAAACCTTAATTTCCTTCATCTTAATTCTCTTTGTCTTGGTGAACATTAACTCAAGAAGACAAATACAATACACATAAAAAAATGTTAACAAGCAAGAGCATTGGCTTAGAGTATTCAATGCAATTAGCACTTAGAAGAGTTTGAAACATACCAACCACTCTGTCTTAAATATACCTCTTTTTCAAACAGAACTCAGGTGAGCGATAAAGGGCCATTATGGCCCTCTTGTTGCAGTGTTTGTATAAAGTTAGAATCAATCTATCCAAGATGGTTGGTGATGTTGAAAAACAATTTAGGTACATGTACTGCGTAAATACAACTGTGAACCGCAACTCTTGGTACTGTATTTAAATCATGATAAACTAAACAATTATTTCGATCAGTGCTGCTGTTACAAAATCTCAGTGCACATATTTGGAAGATCTAGACTTTTCAATAGAATTTTATAGTGGATAATGGCTGAGAGTCGTATACTGCTGACCCCGCCCATTTTCTTTCTTTTCTTCTTGATAAAATGCGGGGTTTGAATAAGCTATAAACAAATATATCAAGCAGTGCTGCTTATTTTGAATTTCAAAAACTATTCGAATGTTCATATTAGAAAGATCTAAATTTTCTCTGAATTTTTTAATAGATAGAGGGCCATGTGGGGCGCCCATTGGTCGGACTGTTCTCTTAATTGATGTGGGTAATGTATTGTTTCTTCTTTTTAAAAACAATGATTTAAAAGACAAAGGATTTTAGGTCATAAGAGAAAGACATGAGTTTAATTAAGGTAACAAATTTAATTCGAAAGTATGCCATATATGTTTATATGTATACAACACAAATATATACAAGATACAACGTTCGGGACAGAAAATCCTGTCTTCACCAAATTTCAACAACAAATCAAGTGTACAATTTCAATATCTTATACACTCAAGATGGACTTTTAACATTTGAAGAACAGTCATGAAAATTTGAAAACTTATATACAGTAATAGAGAACATGCGGTTTTAACCCTTTACCAAAACGCCAAAGTTTCGACTGTCCTAAATTGGAAGTGTTCGCAGACGACATTTCAAAATGTATGAACTTGGAAAGTGATCTTCTGATAGAGTAGGAAACATTGTGAGAAAATGAGAAATTGCTTGTCACGAGCAATTTCTCATTTTCCCACAGTGTTTTCCAGAGTCGTCTGCAACATAGTGGTAAAATGGGTTAATCCTACACATCATAACTGTCAAGTAGCTGAAAGTGATGTTTCACTGATTGGATGTGGTGGTTGTTTCTTTGCTCGGTTCGTTTTGTCAAAGTTAGAAATATACGTAAATACAATAAATAAACGAAATCAGAAGCAGAAAACTTGGCACAAGATAAAGTTATTTCAACATCGATTTAAAGTGCATTCGCTTAACCGAAGCTTTTGTTGAATAACAAGTACAATAAATCTACATACGGTTTTAACATTGGTAGTACTGGAACCGACTTATTGCTTATGTAAACAGGATTGATCCAGGCCAGCCGCCAATTTACTTGACAGCTAGCCTGTGAGCTAACCTGTTTGATACTCTGAATATATTTCCTTAAACGAAAATTAAGCAGATATTTTAAGGTTTTGGAAAGCAGACGACACAAAAATAGAATATATGATAAGAAAATTACCCAGCATTCCAAGGGTTAACAACCTAAATGCGTCACTACAAACACAAGAGCTTTCCTAATAATTAACGGATTTTGTTTATTATATCTTTGTGAAGAAACATTAAACAAACGTCCGTGAAATTCAATTACATCATATCGTGCAAGGTCATGTCTCAATATGAACGAGTTTGTTATGTAAGTTATATAATGTCGATTTTACATCTAAGTGATAAAGCATCCGTTTTAAAAGGCAAAACTAATGTTTAAACAATAGTGGAATAGTACTTGATGTTGTACAGAAAGTCATAGGCTGAATGTAACTTTCTCTGAATTCATTCACATTAGGACACCTGGCTGTTAGCCGACTTTCTTTACCAATTATGGGTGGTTACGCTTTTTTGTCTTACATATCACTTGAAGATAGATAATTAGAAATAGCAAAAATACGTTAGACGTACTTTTAACAAAGTTTCTTTATCTAGTCCACCATTCTAAAAGTCTTTTACATCAGAAGGTCGATTGACATATGATTAACAAAGCAACATCAACAATAACAACAACATATTTTAGTAAAACCAGCAGCCTCTATCTGGAGACTCTGACTCTGTGTTTAAGGAAATCTTTCAAGGTTTCCTGTTTAAACTCCTCCCACTGTATATTAGCGTCCAATCGATCCACCAGCTCGGTTTGTGATGGAAAGGGTTTGGCCTGTAAGTTTGGAAAGGTTATAACTATCAATTAATTTGAGATTCATATAGACTAGATGGTTGTTGTTGTGAATCGGAAATGTTATCGGGCAAGGCGTAGGAATATCATCCGGGTGAGCCGAAGATGAATCGGATAATAATCCGAAGCCGAGCCCGATAACGTTTCCTATTCAAAGACACTTATCATCTCTTCTATTTATCTTGTTACAAACTTGGATTCAAATAAACAAACAAAAAGATAAAATTAAATCACGAAAAAGGTGAAACAAAACAAATAAATGAATACTGGAAAGTGCGCACAGCGATCACATGATCCAGTGACGGATAACTAAAATGTTATACGGCACCCTGTTATCGGTCTGTAATTTGCCCTGGTGACAGGATAAAGTTAAATATCTAACCGCCAATCTACAGAATTAAGTAATAAGTACATTCCTGTCATTTCATCAGACACATTGGGACGTTAACCCCTATAGTGCTGGAACCTACGTCATGCTTATGGAAACAGTCTGAATCAAGGCCAGCCGCCAGTTTACTCACTGCTTTATTTTGACGAGGAAGAAAACAGGTTAGATCACAGGCCAGTCGCCACTGTACTTACCTTAAGCATGAAGTTGGTTCCAGCACTATAAGGGTTTAAACTTCTAAAAGACAAATTCACATTCGATCTATCATTGAGAACCACTCTCGTTCGCTGATCAGTTATGGGGTCTCTATCTTCATACATATACATGTCTGCCAGTATATAGCTCTATTTTACGTGTGTGTATGCGTGGGTGTACATGTGTGCGTATGTATGTTTACCATTTACACAAGTGTATGCGAAAATGAAGTTATTGTCATATTCTTTGTCAATCATTTTCTGTATATGTTTCAGTTGAAATAAAAATGAACCTCACATATACACACGTGTCGTGTACTTACCTTGAGGCGTATAAGACTGATTAAAGCGTCGTCACAGTGCTTCATGAAGAATTTCTTGTTTATGGCTAAAACTTCACATTCTCCGCTCACCTGAATATACATGGTGTTACGTTAACCCATTACCAAACAATTACGACATTTGACCACTTTGTTGCAGACCACTCTGGAAAACACTGTGGGAAAAGAAGAAATTGCTCATGACGAGCAATTTCTCCTGTTCCCACAATGTTTTCCCCTCTGTCAGAAGATTGCTTTCCATTTTTATCACACTTTGAAATGTCGTCTGCAAATTCTTTCAATTTGGGACAATCGAAAATTAGTTGTTTGGGAAAGGGTAAAACAAAAGGATCGTGATAAGTGATATTCTTTTAGATATCAAATGCAATATATTATACAAAGTATGCTCTGTATCTTGAACATTACCTGCAAGTAGTGTCTTGTACAAAATCTATTGGCGAATAGTAAAATGTGCAAAAGAGGGTTCGTCAACTGCGTGGATTTGTCACAAAAGATGGTATCAAATGACCAACATGTAGGAAAAGGTATGCGTGAAATACACCTTTGCCAAATCACACACACATGACGGAATCCAACGCATTGCCAAATAGTTCTTAATTACAACTCAGTTATGCCTCTAGATAGGCAACCACACTCCTTATTTGAATGATAATTACATGAAATCTCTCTCTCTAATACCCTTTTTATACAAAATATGAGCCAATTGCGGTCAAACTTAAGTACGACCCGGAAGAACTTCATAAAATTGCGCGGTGATATGCGCATACTTACCAAACTAACGGACGGGCCCCTTTCGTCGTGCTCTAAACAAGATCGAAGTCCCTATAATAGAAAGAATTGTTTTCAAAATTTGATGCAAAACATAAGTATGGCCATCCTTTAACCCTCAGAATGTTGGGTTATTTTCTAAACGTAGACTTGTGTGTCGTCTCCTTTAAAAAATCCTTAAATATTTGCTTTATTTTGACGAGTAACAGAGTAGCAAACAGGTTAGATCATAGGCCAACCGCCAATTTACTTGACGGCTTGCCAAGATCTAACCTGTTTCCATAAGCATGAAGTCGGTTCCAACGCTATAAGGGTTAAAAGAAATAGACAACCGAGAGTCTTCCTGAACAATTACCCGTTCCCCATATAGGAAGTTCAGACAGATCGAATATGAAAGCAATAGCAGACGACCAAGAATATCATTCATGAGAATAATTTTTCTTTAAATTATTCGTTAAAAGTTATAGTGAATTAATCGTTCACCGCTTATTTTAGTCGTTTATCCTTTTGGCTTATTGGTTTCTAAAATATGTATGGGTGAAAGTTTATATAGAATACGGAATGGCATTTCTTACCCAGTTTAAACCACTATTTTATTTTACGTAAATTAGCCCGTAGAATGTTGGGTAATTTTCTTAAAAAAGAATTGTGTGTCGTCTGTTTTTCAAAACCTTAGAGTATCTGCCTTATTTTGTTGAGGAAAGACAATCAAAGTAGCAAACAGGTTAGATCATAGGCCAGACACCAATTTACTTGGCGGCTGGCCTGCATCCAACGCGTTTACATAAGCATAAAGTCGGTACCAGCAATTAAAGGAATAAAGGTAATAAGAAACAACAACAACATTTCACTTACGAAAGTATGCCCCGGATGTAATGTTTCTATTTGTACGAAGGGCGGTAATGCCATGCTATCGTCATCTCTTGCTGATCTAGCTCGACTTTTCCTGTGGAAAATATGATTTTGGTATCGTTAGTTAGTAAACTTAATGAAATAATGAGGACTATACATACATATATTACTATATACTGTAAGCTCTGATCAACAAAATATATGTTGTACTTGCGATTTTCTATTTTCACAATCAACAGTCGGTCATCCACTGCGATTTCTCTGCCGCTTGTTAGACGTAGCGCAGTTATAAAGAATGGGTGAGCATATACCACTAGAACCGGAAAGTTGGTGGTCAACTAATTCGGGGTACACATTGTGGCTAGTATTGGCAAAAGTAGTTGAAAAAAGCAGAAAAAGATGTGGCGCGGCCATCTTGTCCGAACATAAAATCGTAAACATTGGTCACGTGATTCTCGTCATGAGTACAGGGGGTCGAACCATTATTGGCAGATACCCGTTTGTATATATAACAGAACAAACTTTTGTCAATACTTGTACACATGACATCATTTATTATACATGTATAGAGAAATTACAGGTGTATGTGAACAGACGGAGAGAATTCATACATATCTCGAGACTTACGTTGAGGTGCTATCCCTTGTCGCAGGCCTTTGTTCGTTGTCATCATCGTCACCTTGTGTTCGGGGTGGACTGAGGGGCGTTTTGGTTTCACCTGAAAACGCAACGGAATGCATGTTTAATTTTCTTAAAAAAGCTTAAGATTTGGATGTATTATCAAGCCTTAGCTATAGGCAGACTTTCCCAAAAATATTCATAACACCAGCCTTTTCACATTTAATTTATTTTGCAAGTTAAGAATTAATTTCTTGAAAAACTGTACAACGGCTGTGCTGTTATATGATTCACACTGAAGGATAGACATTGGCAGACAATTTAGTTCTTTTTCAATTCTTTAAAGCCATACCTGCGCTCATTTACACTTAAATTGTAAAAAATCTTGAATAATTGAAAATTAACTTCAAATTACTTTAAATTACCTTTTACAGACGAACTGAGACTGTAAAACGATCAAATGATGCTTTTAAAAGAGTGAATACTACAAGGTTTGTTTACAATTTGCGATACAACAAGGTCAGCCGAGAAACGTTGGGAACCAATAAAACCCAGAAATTCTCCATCTGAATGTTCATGTTGTTAATATTGGATATATGACAGTATTTTTATGTGTTTAACGTGATTTTTCTTACCAGGTGATTGCCACTCAATCCGATTGCTCCCTGCTATTTTAGATGTTACTCGAGTGTAAACAATGAAGTTGAATTGGTGGGCACCATTTTTGTGAAAAAAGCACTTGGTAAAATAGATAATAAATAGTGCAGGCGATATATTGTAATAATCCTGTGGTTTTTTCGCTACGTTTCAACATAATCTATCATAATTCATATATCATACGACCCAGTTTTACAGTTTTTTCTGAGCACTAGTATGCCTTTAACTGTGTGACAGTGACATCGCTTTAAAGATCTACCGCATATAGTCTGTACATACTAAGATTAATTGACGCTTCCTGAATTAAATATGATTTCAACAGCTACTTTTAATTGTATATCAAACAACATTACAAAACCTGTATTGTTTCAACTACATTTTATTTAGACTTTCAAAAGTTCTCTTCAATGAAGAAGCACCTTTAAAAGTTGATGTACCTTCATCAGTGACGACAATATCTATTCCAGCAGGTTCATCATCCCCTCGGTGTTGGTTATCTGTAAAGTCAGTAATAATATTACATGAGTAACATTTAGTTTAAGCATGGCGTCTTTCTTGAAAGAATAGTTTAAGCATGTCGTCCTTCTTGATAAAAATTCATAATTTTCTTTGGCATACGATTAAATGCATGTTTTCCATTGACAATTTAACCAAGCACTCGAAAATAAATAACCCAGTTTGCATTAGAAACTTGCTGAAGAAGTACTGCATATGCTTTAAAACATTATTCAACTTTGGACAAGGACTAATATCAAGAATTTGTTTGGCTTCCATCATCGTCAAATTCGGGTTTTCTTTAAATGGAAGGTCAATGAGTTTTTTGTTGTAAATACAAAACCACGTATTGTTACAAAACTCAAACCTACTTCCGTTTGGTTTATTCTCCTTTTCGCTATCTTCATCGTCATCGTCATTATTTTCAAAGACATCTTCATCAGTGACGTCATCGTACACGTCACGTTTCGATTCCACACCACGTGACTGTCTAGAGGAAGGATGTGTTGTCATTGGTCGACTGAACTTCGTGTCCGGTCTTGATGTTGTCGGTCTCCTGACACTCTGCATGGCGGACTGACTCCTGAACCGGACCTCTTCTCGGTGTGACCTTTGTGCTGCAGGTCGTGGGTTTGCGAGGGTGGCCCGTCTGCCCGAGGTGGCAGGATCGTAAACAGACGGGGAATAATGGGATTTTCCTGTGAAGAAAGTTGTAACTAGTTAAGTACACGCAAAGTTGAAAATCACGTGACTTGAATATGGACTGCATCACGATCAAAATGGCGTCGATTTAACTTTCAATGTTTTTTTATATTTGGTAAGTATATCGGCATTTGTTTCATTTCTCATTCCATTAACTGTGTTAGTTTTGGTTTCTAAATATCTTCAATGTCTTGGTATAAGTGGATAGAAGTTGTTAGTAACAGGAGGTCTCTCCGCTTCGAATTTTGAAGCTTTTTTAATGACAACTCTGGTACATGCATCTTATAACACAAAAGCTATAGGTCGATCGCGCTCTCATACGACGTTATGTTTCCATCGAACAATAACATACCTGAGATAAGAGGCGATTGGAATATCCATGGTTATCTTCATCCTATTACATTTAGCCTTTATCACCTGTTTACTTTTTTTGAACTCGGGTATATACTGCGTTGGACTATAAGCCGTCCTCTGTAACCAAGTAAAGCGTTTTCTGGTATCTTTTTGCTCTCGTATTTGCTATATTTTACCACTTACGCGACGTTCCGTCCGCTATAAAGTCGAGGATCTTCTTCTGTTTGTGGTACGTCGATTGCTCCTCCATCTGTTTCTGAATCTTCTTCCGTCTCGCTTTCACGTCCACACGTCCCGGCTCCAGATGCTTTAGGACTCGAGCCTCACCCTGCAGTAGTTACAAACAATTAACCTTTACAGTGCTGGAACCGACTTCATGCTTATGCAAATAGGTTAGATCCATAGTAAATAGACGGCTGGCCTGTGATCTAACCTGTTGGCAACTTTGAGTATCTTTCTTCGTCAAAATTAAGCAGATATTTAAGGTTTTGGAAAGGAGATCACACACATATCTTTTTTACGGAAATTACCCAACATTCTAAGGGTTATTCACCATTAAGAACGACTGTAATTGGTTTTGAGTGATGTCTCTGCTGTATCACATATTATTTCATTACACTCATTTGCGAAAGGGTAAACGTGCTGACACTGTTAAGGCAGCATGTGACTCACGTAAATCGACATTATCAACAATCGACACTCGACATAATCCGGAATATTACAAAGTAATCCTTAATTTAAAAAAAATGTTCGGAGGGGCGATTTCTTTTTATTTGTAGAGCTTTAGTCGTATTTTGTAAAAGTTATCACATTAATATAACCGTATTCATGGATAAAATTATGAATAAATGGTGAGGGGGTAAAATATGTTGCGCTGGTGTGAAGAAACTCGTATTATATATGATATATCAGACACGTGTGGTCACTTACAGATTTGATGACGTAAATCCATTCTATGTCATTACTGTCCTTCACAATCAATCTACCGTATCTGAAAAAAAAATCAACGGTATTATTTACGTCACAAACAATTTACTATAACAGGAAGTAGGAATGACCACTCACAAGTTACTATCGATATGCACGAATTCGATACGGTGACTTCTATTGTCAACTATCATGCAATGCAACTATTTGCCTATAACATCAATGATCTAATAGTGCCAGACTTCCATTCATTCTATCCAACAATGATTAATATGCAAACGTACTGATTGCAGTGAGAGAAAAGGAACAGCTTGTTGCAAAGGATCGTCCTAATTTCAGCACAAGGGATATTATGCCAAATCTTCAAAGCAACGTAACTTCCGTTTGTTCACTGAACCTTTTTAAAGCTGTTTTAATTGCTTTTTCGCAACTATTATGTCTAAAAACAATCGAAGTAATTGATTCAAAGCAAAACCATTGTTAGCGATCGCTAACTTCCTGTTGTTATTTATTCCATATTTTTGTGACTCTTGCAGTGACATAACACTATTTTAATCGGCGATTGCACATCTTCTGTTGTTATGCCACATGTGTAAGCCTGATTGATGTCCTAAATGGCGTTCTTACTTGTATTTTAGGCTGCTCCAGGTGCCAGGATTATCCAATAGTTTATGCATCGGGAAGTGTTGGAAAACAGCATCTTGTCTGAAAGCAATTAGCCTTAGATGAGCATTCATATAAATATACAGTAAACCTTGTTTAAGCGACTATACTAAAGAAAGAAGGAGGCCTTATATATCAGAACCAAATTTCCTGATACGGACGCTAGTAACATGGAAAGTTCTATCAGGAGATTTGCGACTGACTTGTATCCTGTATTAATATAGCATCAGTCTAAATGTCTGACTCTAAATAATAACTGTCTGATTGTGGCCGCTTGATACAAGATTTACTGTATACATTTTAGCACCAACATTTGGCTATGCCCATGAGGTTCTATCGGCTCTCCTTCCCAAACCCAGGGAGAGTGATGACATGCTTCCCCTGAAAACTTCTTCCAACACCAGGATCATACCGATGTCGTATCGTACTGTGATTGATATCTGGTTGGCCACCGACACGCTAGTAACATTAGTTTAAACATAGCTTATTCATCGAAATATATACAATATACATAAATATCAAGTTATACAACACAGATGAAATGGATAAGAACGAAGGCAAAAGCTTATTAGCTTCTTTTTCAGTACCCTAAGCGGATACGCGACATTGTATGTATTTATGATGAAAAAAGGAAAATACAATAAAGAAATTAACAAAAGTTACACATTGATTGGAAAAAATAAGAAAAAAGAAGTAAGACATTTTGTTTTCGAATGTTGGAATGTTGGAATGTTGGAAAATTAGATTATACCGTGCAGCTTTTTGAAATATTGCAAACAAAGGACTGCGATAAGTCTTTTTTCTCTGAACTCTTTTGTGCTGCATATATTGGAAGCACCTTAATATAGGACTCTCACCCCACTTTCAGCTGTAATTCGGCTTAGTTAATCGTGCTTCTGTACTCTCTTAACCCTCTACCAAACGCCGAATTTTTCGACAGTCCCGAAATGAAAGAGTTTGCAGACGCCATTTCAAAATGGGATGAAATTGAAAAAGAACAATCTTCTGATAGGGTAGAAAACATTGTGGGAAAAGAAGAAATTGCTCGTTGAGAGCAATTTCTCCTTTTCCCACAATGTTTTCCAGAGTCGTCTGCAACAAACAGGTCAAATGTCGTTATTGTTTGGTAATGGGTTAATCGGCTGCATTCTCTAATGTGGTTGCCTGATATAAGATGGATGTTGTTGGTATACGAGGTTTCCGAAGCGACACAGTTTTACAACATAACTCAATAATCTTAATAGATCACCTTATTCAATAACTTCTGTACTGATAAGGGTTTTATGCCCTTTTTCAACAATGGAGCAAGTATGCAGGATCTCTCATGTGATCTACCGAAACATGACTAGAAAACTACGTCTTGCCAATGGGCTTTCAACAGCGAAAATATTTGACCACTTTTGGAATCAGATCCATAGCGTCCAAACTAAAACTACACACGCTGACCGCAACACCAGCCTGTATTTATTTTTCATTAGGTTGATCGGAAGTTCAATAATTGAATCTTGTAAGCTTTAAATGACTATAAAAGAATCGGTATATGGGAACAAATAGAGTGTATTAGAAGAAGAAGAAAAACAACTTACTTGCATATCTCTAAGTTTTTCGGATCTACAGAATCGGTGGACATGTTGAATATGAAGCGATAGTCCTGTTAAAATAAAGAAACTAAATTGTTTATGCCAAGACCGGAAAGGTTTTGCCTTGCTTATGCAAACAGATTAGATCCAGTCTGACAGGCATGTAATAAATATTCAACTGGTGGGAGATCGTCAATATGAGTTTAGGACTTTCAATCAAGAACTAGACGTCTTTATGATGGAAATGTTGTTTTTAGTTAGATGAAACAGAGCCTGCATTGAAATGTTTAACTCGAAAGTTCAATCGACCAATAAACTGCTTTATATAAAAAACATTTTGTTTGCAGCCAAGCAAACATCATTCGCGACGTTTAAAGAGGACATGGTGAAATAAATATTTAGGATTACCATACCCCTTTTGTACGATTGAGACATAACCCTTCAACGCCTAAGCGTTTCATACATTTTTATTGCAAACGGAGTTTGCGTTTGCCGTTTATTGTTTTCACCTAATTACGACCCTGCTATGAATTATTTTACTAAACTGATTCGGGAAGTATTTGCATAAATCTTAACGGATATACATGAATGGTATCATAAAGCGGACTAAACAATAATAATACGACATATCATTCGTTGTTTATCTCAATATCGAAAAATAAGAGGGAACGTTGTTTTGACTATGCACAGAATATGCATTAGATGTTTTATTAAACGCTAAAAGGATCATTTATCCGTCTATTAGGCCCATTAATCATATCAAAACCGCTTACAGATTTGACTCATCCTCAATAATATGTATTCCGTAACACAACAGTTCGCTCATTTAGCACTTCCTGCCAAAGGCTGTATTCATGGACTATTTCTCATTTAGCCGCCAAGTAAATGACGTTAGAAACGTTACCCGTGTGTGGGTCTCGTACCATTTACGGGTCGTAGAACCATTTCGAAATTGTGATTTTTAACTTCTGGTGCATAGTTTGTTTTAGTAAGAGTTTTCTTGGCAGAACACTGATATGTTTCCTGTAAAGATGATAACCCTGCAATACTTTCAAAGTTTGGTTTGATTGCCTTTTGCAGGAATATTTGTTTGGGATGTATGAACACAAATGCCGGTGCCTCGGCCGGATTTGACAGTTTGTGCACTGATTTTAAGACGGCACTAGTATCCTTTGCCCCGTAGAAAGAAATGAGGCTATTAAAGTTTTTGATAGTTTCGTGGACCAACTTTATGTTTCAGCATATAGCTAAGGAGAAAAACTTCATTCTTAAATCAGCTGAGTCTCAAAGATTCATGATTAGATATTGGGATCAATGGGAAGGTAAGGTCTCAAAAGCAACTAACGTATGATCAATGAGAAAGAAGTAAATGTTGACCCCCAAATCCCGACGTCACAAACTCAATGTATATAACAGAACAATATTACCGGACTCTGTATGTAAACGCTCACCTTTGCACTATTTACTTACTCGGCTGTTCAAATACCCATTAATTAGTGGTGTGGATTATTCAAAGACGAATTTAATAGCCGTCCTTTATACTTATTCAATTGAAGAATTGTATTTCATATTTGAATAACTATTTCAATTTTAACATAGGCACTTGTTACATTGGCATTAAGCTTCTAAACAAACAGAAATCAGAACTCCGTCAAGGGTCTTTGGGGAATTTCGATTTGTTTGATCAGTTAAATTGTATCTGTGTTTTCATGCATTGTGGAAAGTATATAACGGAAATAGAGCTGCTAACTTCGACTATTTGCATTTTATTATTAGGGCTACTTTTCATTGTCACCAGTCTTATGCTGCTTTTACACCTAACTTTGAACCTTTCACACAATTATCATGCATTTCAGAAAATATTTATTTATTTTCATATGTACGCAATCAGATTCAAGTTTTCAGACTTCTTTTTATCAATTCGTCCGAACGTTCAAGTCATAACAATGAATTGTAAATCTTAGTCTAAAGCAATGCCATTATGAAATAGAGCTTTGAGTTTTAACGGTTTGGCGTACTATGGTCAATACATGTACATAACACGAATCATCGTTTTAAACCAAAAGGAAGTTAAGAACATGCCATAGTGCCTTTGCTATGGCAAACTCTCACCCAAGCTTCACAAAAACACTGGTATAAGTATTCCAAAATAAAAGTGCATTCACGTCTTTAGATATTGAGGTAAACCCATTCCAAAACAATAACGACCTTTGACCACTTTGTTGCAGACGACTTTAGAAAACATTGTGGGAAAAGGAGAAATTGCTCGTGACGAGCAATTTTTCTTTTTCCCACAATTCTTTCTTCCCTATCAGAAGATTATTTTCCAATTACATCACATTTTGAAATGTCGTCTGCAAACTCTTTCAATTTGGGACAGTCGAAAATTTGGCGTTTGATAAAAGGATAACCAACAAATTATTGTTAAACAGAAATGATTTATAACAAGTGGTTATGTAATATCTTGTAACATATGTGTATGAAACATGTGAAAAACAAACCGTTATCCAAAGAAATAAAATCGGAACCTTTTTAAAATATTTAATGCATTGAACCATTTTGCGAGATTGCTAAACCCCTCCAAAGCAATTGACAGAAATAGCTACCTTATAGTGCTGGAACCGACTTCATGCTGATGAAAACAGGTTAGACCCAGGCCAGCCGCCAGGTAAATTGGCGGCTGGCCTGTGATCTAACCTTTTTGCTACTCTAGGTATCTTTCCCCATCAAAATTAAGCAGATATTTTGGGTTTTGAACGGCAGACGAAACAAATATCTATCTTTAGAAAATAACCAAGCATTCTAAGGGTTAAAGTGTATTACGATGCTTCTTTTGACATTGGTTAAAATTGTGGAAAAGTGAGAACGGGTACCATGTTATACATGCCCAAATAATATTTTTTATAGTTCTATCAATAAGTTTCACAACGTAAACTAAGTTTAACAAGCCGTATTTTGAGAACTCAATGAATGTGATATATGTGTAATGAATGGTTTTGCAATATTTCGGACGCATGCTTGCCCACTTAGTTTGTCAGAGGTACCCAAATGATTATTGTACACCTTTTCTAAATACATCAGAGGTTAAACTTTCAAAATATGGGTGAAGCATTACAAACTCACACTACCTAAATGAGATGTTGCTTTTTAGTTTAAATGCGACGATCTAAGAAGAATAAACATTATTTCGGCAACAATCAAAATATCTAATAGAACTCTTTTACGGATTCATCGAACTGTTGTCAAAGGCAGATAAATTATTTAGATTTTCAGCATAAACATCTGGAGTGTGGTAATTGGTTACATTCTTTGTTATCATGCTTCATGCTGGTTTCCCCATCGGAGATCAATTCAACACTTAAGGGTCACTTTTTTCGATCTGGATCGTACTTTTATGTACCCGCATGGGCTCATACCTGTTACGGAGTACTTCCGGGTCGTAGAAGTCCCATTTAGAAATTTTGAGTTTCGACTTCTGGTGCATAGTTTTGCTAATAAGAGATGAGCTGGTAGAACACTAGTGTGTTTCCTGTAAAGATGATAGTTCACAATCCTCTCAAAGTTTGTTTTGATTGCCTATTGCAGGACTATTTGTTTGAACACAAATACCGGTTCCTCGGCCAGATTTGACAGCTTGTGGACTGATTTTCGGACGGTACTAGTACACTTTGCTCCGTAGAAAAAAGATTGAGACGATTGAGATGTCCATTCTGTTACAGTGTTTGAGAGTTTAATGGACCGCTTTGATATTATCAAGAGCGATTTCTCCTTTTGACATTCAGGTTTACGATCTCGTCTTTCTCACGTGCTTTGACACAAATGTGGGTGACAGTGATCTAGAGGTAGAACAGCGGCCTCTTTTACCGTGGGTCCCATGTTCAAATCCCCGATAGAGGAGGTGAGAAAATTACCGGGACTAACCCATAGGTCGGCGAGAGTACTGGTTTAGTTTGCAGGAAGCAGTCATCGAGATTGACTTTTAACAAGCTTTTACCTTCCTTCACAATTTGATGTAAAACAAAAAGGTTAATAGGTTAATGATTTATATCATATAACGTTATAGGTTATATGCAATACATCAATCAGTTTACAGGGCGTGCATGATTGATTATCCATCTCTTCGATATATAATACTCTATAGGGATCGTGTAATTGGATTTTACAAAAAACATGCACAGTCTCCATTACCCTTACGTGTATCGTGTCAGAATACGTATCCCTTCGTAACATTTATTGTAGAAAACAAAGTTTGTTTTGTAGATAGTATAGGTTGTTTATTCTTTCAATATTATTTATCTCATTTATTCATTTAAGTTACATCATTTGTTAAAAGACTAAATAAACGTATCACAGATATAATTTAAAATACGTGTAAATAGTACGAATGCCTTCCTTGTCAGGGATATAAGAGACTGGTATAATCTTGAATAATCGAATGTGTTGCCCTAAACAGTGAGACTGTCCAATCTATAGAGATATCTAAGAAAAATGCAAAACACGAGCAGATACAATATCCATAAGCATGCACAAGACCAGGGTTCATCCTTCAGAATGAGCGATTTGATTTTTGAAATTTGTTTGGATTGCTTTTCACTACCATTCAAATGGTTTTCGTGCTTTTCCTCTAGTTGTTATGGGGTCCGTGGGTTTCATTATAAACAAACAAGCACAGAGCTTTCACAAGCTTGTACCGAACTAGGGAGGTTTCTACATTTATACCATATCATACTGAAGGAGAAGGATATTTGGGAATAACTGCGGCTTCGGGACATTCGGTCGATGGTTCGACTCCAATAGATAGCAGGAACCGACCTGGGACTTTTCAACAATTCATATTTGCTGTAATTAATGGTTAGGTATACAGGATACAGAATCGCCAATGTTCAACCCATTACCAAACAATAACGACATTTGGAACCACTTTTCTTTGCAAATGAGCCATTTCTCCTTTTCCCACAATGTTTTCTACCCTATCAGAAGACTATTTTCCAATTTCATCACATTGCAAACTCTTTCTATTTTGGAGAGTCGAATATTTAGCGTTTGGTAAAGGGTTAATACCAGTTTTAAGGACGTTTTTCGCATTCGACGAGAAGTCGATATGAATCTAAAACAAAGCATTTGCGGTTGATAATTTTGTCAAGGTATGCTACTGTACCACTATGCTGTATTTGTTGAGCACAGAATACATACATACCATTTTTGTGATTATGTACTCACAAAATGAATGATACAAATATGTTCTATGTAAGATGACGTACTTGCAAAGAAATAATAGTTATTAACATGCATTGTACTCATCATGTTCATAACATAAACATACCACGTAAGTGCATAATTTCTATGATTATATACTAGAATGGAAATGACATGTACGTACATACTATCCATGCTAATTTTTTTACATTAAGAATAGCATTACTTTATAGAATATCCTTAGGACTTTTTTGATACCAATTGAAATAAAATGTTTGTACATACTATTTGTGCGTATGCACCAACACTAGGCATAACATGTACGTACATACTATATATGATTTTCTGTTAAGATTAGAGAAAAGCGAGTATTTATCTACTACATGTATCTTTGATTGTTTTGAACATGTTTGGTCATATTGAAATTAAAATTTGAAATCATGGACGCAGGATACGTAAACAATGATAAAGGCCAAAAGATGAGATTCATCCAATTTTCTTTTTGTTGTTGTCTAACTGAATTCACACAGCAATGTCCTTAAAATGATGAATCGATGTTAAACCAAAATTAAACAAATATGAATTAGTTTCCCCGATAAATCAAATCAAACAACCACTCACCCTCTATATCCCATAACGTTATTCCAGTACCGATATATCGAATTCCTTAATTCCTTTCAAGTGCCATCCAATCTATACCGGAGAACGGATATACACTAATTGAATGTCATATCGTGTGTGCGTCTGGTAATTGATTTAACCGTGTCTCGTTTTAACCCATTACCAAACAATAACGACATTTGACCAGTCTGATGCAGACGACTCTGGAAAACATTGTGGGAAATGAGAAATTGCTCTTATCGAGCCATTTCTTCTTTTCCCACAATGTTTTCTGCACTATCAGAAGATCACTTTTTAAATTTCATCACATTTTTAAGTGTCGTCCTTAAACATTTTTAATTTGAGATGGTCGAAAAGTTTGCGATTGGAAAAGGGTTAACAGACACTAATTGAATGTCCCTTATGCTGTTTCAAAATCATTTAAACTTTAACGAGGGAAAATCTCCCAGCCGACCTATGGGAGGTTTGTGCTACGGTTTGTACATAAGACCAGACTCTGGATACTGCTTTACTAAACAACTTAAGGAAAGTATTTGCGTAAGTCAAAACTGATTAACTTGGATGGATAATACCTTAAATGAAAGTACAACATTGCAACGAGACACATCATTGAAAGCGTCTAAATGTTAAGTAAAACGGTAGTCTGATGTACGGGGAGATATGCGTGGCACAGTGGTAAGGTTTTGGGCTTATAAATCAGGTCTTATGTTCGAACTAACTGGCGCCACTGGCTCCATAGGAGTGTCCTTTGACAAAACAATTCTGAGTCCTAGCCTAGTACGAGGGAATTCCACGTTAATCGTTATAGAACTGCAATCCTGATAAAATGGCGTTAAACCCGATGCACAATTTGATGTGGAGTCCAGCAAATAGGCCTTCCTTCATGAGTCATGAACCGAAATAGAGCAATAAAACCGTTTGATGTGATGTTAAAACCATCGGAATACAAATCTTCACGTTTGGAATAGTTTAATAAAAGCTCTATCCGTTAAAATCCAACCGTTGTAACCTTAGTGTATTGTAATTTCTCCATTACATTAATATTGATGTGAACACAACACTGCTTTTGTTCAATATCGATTGAATCGAACATTGTAAAACGGTTTTAAATGTTCTGTGTGATATACATGACTAAAACTGTGGATCATAAAACAACCATTTAGGGAATGAGTAGACCATGCCAGAACTGTTAAACATGTTAGGCCAATGATCATATTGTTAGTATCTTCGGGGGTTTACGCCGTTTTAAACAGTACTTTATAATTTAAAGGTTACAGTATGTAAGACGCCCACTCGCCCACCAAGCTTGTAGAGGTGCCTGAATGGCTCTGGGACGCCTCTACAACCCTGGGAACTGTTTTACTAAACGGCATAGGGAATATTTGCGTAAGCAGAACTGATATACATTGATAATATCCTAAATAAAAGGACACTATTGTAATTTGACACATCATTTGAAGCATCTCGGAGAGATGATTCCAATGATGTGTTACTTTGCAATATTGCTTATCCCAATATTGAGATTAGCGGGAATGTTGTTTTGAACTTATGCAAGTTCTTGGCATAAACTGTTTAGTAAAATGGTATCATGGTGAACGACTGTATGTTAACATTTCTGCGAAACCCTAACAAGGTACAACCTAAACGTATTTTTCGTGTAAATGTAGATTCACCAAAATCGAATTGATGTGCGGATGCAAATAAATGAATTACAAAGACCAATCTGGAACGTGACCTAGGGCTCATATGAGCACCACATAGACCTATTTGCTTGGTTGATGACGGAAAGACCAAATGATAATGTCACATTTTGTAATGAAAAAGTGAACGTATTTAATTATGGTTTAACGTCGTTTTAACCGAATTTGTCTTATATTGCATGGATGATTGTATCGAAAGACGTACTAATTTTTTTAAATCTCGAAAAAGTTTTCCATTAGTAATGTTATCTAAATTACACAGTGCTTGATCTTTAATCTAGTTTAGTTCAGAGTTGTACGTATACATTTTTGTCTTAACCTTACATATATAAATAATTGTACATATAACGGTGAAGCATGCACTTGTTGTTAAACATGTGCTGTTTTGGTAATCAGATAAACGATGTTCATGATTCTTTTTCGGGACCAATCTATAAACACCTGATATGCACAAAATCAAATTCTTGGCCTACCCAAGTTTTAAACTGCAACGAAATGAAAGGGTTCAGAAATAGCAGTCACTATCATGATACAATCTAGATATATCCCTGTGATGGAATAAAAATTGTGGTAAAAATACACGACATCGGCCTTGATTTTTTTTTTAAGTTTTCTTTTTCCTTAACTAGTTCCTTTAGTATATTCCCCCAATTGGCTATAATTTACAATGGTATAGTAGAGTAAACACCAGGCAGGGTAACGCTCTAGCTTGTTAAACCCGTTATATATATGTAGATAGTATTGATTTATTGAAATTCATTTTTAGATGGCGCGGATATCCTATTAATTTCATTTTCATTTACGAGATAAATCTTTAATCTATTTTGTGAATTTTACTGCCGATCTGACATAGGTACGAAAATAGCTCTTAAATTAAGGGCGGCGAAAAACGGGCGTCTATCATTTGAATCGAACCCATATTCTCAGGCGAAAGTCCGCGAAGGGTTCAGATCGAATGGACCGCTAAATGAAAATATCCAGACAGGCGATTTTATGTCAATCGTATCTACTCGGAAAATTCCCGGCACACGTCGGTAAACATTTTGAAGAAGTGGCCTTGGTTTATATTCTCAGGACGTCAGTGCACAATTATCTATTCGTCACCGTAAAAAGCGTTCGGTGAATGGTGTTCGTTTGGAAAAGAAGCCAGTGGCTTAAGAATAAGCTCTTTTAAAGTCTTTTTGAGGCTGTAAAAAGAGCATTGACAATTTCCCAGGTCACAGTAAAAAGAGCATTGACAATTTCCCAGGTCACAGTAAAAAGAGCATTGACAATTGCCTAGGTCACAGTAAAAAGAGCATTGACAATTGCCTAGGTCACAGTAAAAAGAGCATTGACAATTGCCTAGGTCACAGTAAAAAGAGCATTGACAATTTCCCAGGTCACAGTAAAAAGAGCATTGACAATTTCCCAGGTCACAGTAAAAAGAGCATTGACAATTTCCCAGGTCACAGTAAAAAGAGCATTGACAATTGCCTAGGTCACAGTAAAAAGAGCATTGACAATTTCCCAGGTCACAGTAAAAAGAGCATTGACAATTTCCCAGGTCACAGTAAAAAGAGCATTGACAATTTCCCAGGTCACAGTAAAAAGAGCATTGACAATTGCCTAGGTCACAGTAAAAAGAGCATTGACAATTGCCTAGGTCACAGTAAAAAGAGCATTGACAATTGCCCAGTCACACATATCTTTTTCATATATACCTAAGGTAAAAAACGGTGAATACTTTCGTTATGGTCTTTAACTTAAGATTTTTTAGGAATGACTCAGCATATCAAATTTACGGTAAATTTGTGAATAAACAATCATTCCGTTGTAGAGAAAGTAGAATCTGTTCCAAACGAAGAACGTTGTATAACTGTAAAGTTTTTGGTGCGATGTTAAACCCTAAATAAACCATAATAACTGCGTACCATTTCCACATCTATTTACAATCTACGCATATTGTACACATTATGTAAAGCCTTTTAACGTCTGGCTGGGTAAGGGGGCTTACCGACAAAACGTCTTTTGAAAAGCATTGTCCTTTTATTATATAGACGGTTTGAAAGCGTTTATTATACAACGAATAAAAGCTACAGAAATAGAAATGTCGAATCAATTTGTATGAAATCTACACGAAAACGTGCTCCGGGTATAAATAAACTAACCGATGAATTTATCACATTGTCTTAAATTCGGCCAAGGTGAAGGGACGTTTGTCCGAAATGCATGTGTGCTGTTTAACTTATTACCATATAACGCCACATTTTTACGGTTTGCAGCAGACGGCTTTCAAAAAGCATTGTGGCAAAATAAGAAATTGATTGTAACAAACAATTTCTCCTTTCGCCCCAATGCCTTTTCAATCTATTCACATATAACAGCAGCAAAACTGAAAGGTTTTTCAAGTCGTCTGCTTGAAGTAAAAGAAAATGTGTCAGTAGGTGGTAAAGAGTTAAATGGTTTTATACTTGATTCGCAGACAGTCTATTTTATTCGGCACAGAAACCTCTTCGGTAGAGAAATGCACCGGTTATACAACAGTTTTCATTGAAATATCTTGTTCCATCAACGAACACAAACATGCACTGCATTGATTCTTATTTCAACTCAATGTTTGATCGATTTTAATAAGATTAAGGGTAGAAAGCCATTCATAGTATTGATAATTCTAATGAGCTTTGATTTTCATAGAGTCAATTTAGAAAAGACGACGTTTAGGTATAACTTAGATTAGTGCATCATGAGACTGTAGTAATACTGCCACCTGTATATTATCGTTGAAATTATCTTAAAAAAAATCGAGAACTTGCATGATTTGATAGAGGCATGAAAATAAAACTCTTAAATCTTATCATACAGTATGAAAACACAAAGTGGTTTATATAAAGAATGGTAAGGTTTTGGTTTTCATACCCCATTGCAAACATAAATGTTCTTTTAATTCATATAATTCGCTTTCACCAAAAAATAAGAATATGATTAACAGAAAAATTCATAATTCTAAATTTTACAATGACTCAACACTTTGATAACGCACGAGGATAAAACGTTAGTTACTAAATGAGTTTCTTTTGGTTTATAGAACTTAAACCATGCTGGGTAACCTTCTAAAAATATATTTGTATCGTCTGCTTTCCGATGTTTTTGAAAATCCGCTAAATTTTGACGAGGAAAGATAATCGGAGTAGCAAATAGGTTAGATCAGAGGCCAGCCGCCAATTTACTTGGCGGCTGGTCTGTATCTAACCTGTTTGCAGAAGCATGAAGTCGGTTCCAACACTATAAGGGTTAAACAACATTCTACAACCAATATATATACGCAGCATGTTAATACAAATGACACCTATATGTAATAATGGAATGTATAATAATAACCATCATTAATTAGACAATATACTTACAGCTACTTATAACAAACATTCCTTCTTCTATTAATGGAAATCATTATGATAATAACCATCATTAAATAGAAAATATCTTATACTCACAACCCTATGTAGAAACAAGATCTCCACATCATCCTTCGATAAGACCGTGGCCCGGCGAGAGGATCCGCAAATCAACTCCTCTTCCTGAAACAATTGTTAAACTTATTTATTTTACATAGATTCTGAAACTTGTTCTTACAACTTAGACTAAACAATCTCGATTCTGCTCCCTGGATACAAAACCAGTACTCGCGCCGAGAGTGGGTTAATGAATAGTCGCAAGGCGGAATCCGCGTCACAAGGGATACGAACCCACAACCCTCTTACCTTGCGGTCGACTTTTTACCCCTGGACAACTGTCCTAAGGCAATACCAGTACGTTCTTATACCATTCGGCAAAATGCAAATTTGTGATATGTCCGGATTGAAAGCTAAGCCAGACAGTAATGATAATCATCTAAAACAAATCCTTTATACATAGGTTAGAAATCATTGTGACAAAGGATAAATGAGTCATTGTGGAGCAATTTATTCCTTTGACACAGCGGTTTCTTAAAACTATTCAACAGAGAGGAGAAATAAAGCTCGTATATGAACTAACCCCAATCAGCTTTAAGCATACTCTGTTTGGTCTAGCTTGTACATTAATAGGTATGAAATAGGGTGATTCACTGTTTGAAGAGCCGACGAATTATAAGATAGTTCTCGCACCCATAACATGTACCTGTAGAAGGAGTCTCTATTGACAAGATAGAGTAAAATATGTAAGCAAGCCGGATATCTCAGTCGATTAACCATAATAGCACTTTTCCGAGGTCCCGGGATCGAGTCCCGGTCAAACTGCTTTTTCTTCACCTTGGTTACATTGGCGTCAAAAGTAAATGACCAATGAGAGCTACCGTATTAGTTTCTCCAGTTTTGTTCAACAAACGAATGCCCCAGGAAACCCAAGACGAATTTTAATCTTGTGGTTGAGTATGTGATAAGGGTCCCAATTGACAAGGCAGAGTTGAATGTGTAAGCAGGTCGGATAGTTCAGTCGATGGAGCATAAGTACAGTTTGCAGAGATCCTGAGTTCGAGTCCCAATCTAACTGCATGTTTTTTCCACCATGGTTATAATCTCCCTACCTAAACATACATGCTCTTTCCAATACGACCTACTTCGTTATAACTTACCCCGAATTTCTCCCCTTCGTCGATTTCTTCCGGCTGTTTCCGTCCTTCAGGTTTTTCAACAACTGAGGAAATAATTAGAACAATAATGCCAGTTACATCATGCTGTTTGTATCATTCATCTTTTTGTTGCTATATGCAAAACTACCTCAAACGACAACTCCTTAACAATGTGCGAATAGTAATATAGGCTATGTCTTTCTTAATGTAGAGCGCCAGTCATCCTGGCGTCCCTATTAACACATTGGTTTTTTCTATACAACACTATTTTGTCTCCATTTACGATGGCCTCGTTTTAAACAAACTGTATTTTTTCTTCATTAGTACTATTCATTCAATTACATAATGTATACGCAAGTGGACTTTTTTATCCATGTTTTCAGAAAATGAGTCATTGGAATTCGAAATCAGGTTATAGGTTGACAAATGTTACCATTTTTACACGACAGACTGAATGACCTATGTAGCAATAATGACATGCGACAAATGTTCATCATGCACAACGAAAAGTAGCTAATTTTAACTTGTTTCATGAAGAATTTATACTGTGTCTACATATGTTGGTAACACGATATCAATCAGTATATATTCCTATGACTCTATTCAACATCACACGTCTCACACTGCCTTAAGAGAAACAAAAGTTTCAAAATAAATCACAATGTCAAATGATTTGAATTGAACCAAAACCAAGGCTTAAATCGGTTCTAAGTTAAGTAATACGCAAACATTGCATTTTCTGTTAAACCTTTACCATTATTCAAATATTATCTGATGAATACGACTTTAAAAGTAAACGAAAATATTATCCCATAATTGATAAATTGGTAAGCTTTTCACACAGTGTCACTGAAACATCTGTAAAACCGGCATAAAACCCACATATTCAAATGAATGAACACAAATCAAACGTCATAGAAACGTTCCATGAATTGTAAAACCTGTGAATAGTGCATTCCCTTATCTCTCCCACGAAATACAATGTATCGATAGTTGAGTACAAGACAATAGCTTTCGAGAAAAATGCAGGACTTGTAGTCTTGAATTGAAACTTTAATGTATGTGTGTGTAGTGCTTATTCAAGTCTTTCATTATATACTAATTTAACATAAAAATCAGTTCCTTCAATTAATTGGCGGCTAAAGGGCCATTTATCTAAAAGAAAGGGATTTCTCTGGGGAAAATGTTAGTCCAGATAACTGGTCTCGAAGGCTATTGCTATTTTGACTGACGCCTTCGAAGCACGATAAATGTCCAAATGACGAAAAAAGCTTCGTTCACGGATCATTATTGAGACTAGGAAAATGTAAACAATGGTTTAATTTGGCAAGTAAGGTTACCAATCTGAAATACACCTTTAACTCCAAAGATATGGCAGTTCTGTTTGTCATCTATGCTTGTTATATTTGTTTTTTGTAACGGAATATAACCTATTGAAACATTTTTACCGATATTTGATAGTAGACTATGCAGGATATCAAAAGTAAATTTGGCCAAAAGATACCCTGCTAAAAGCGATTTTATTTGTAAACGAACAATGTCTTAATAAGATACAAATACAATTATCATTGTGAGAAAAAATGTTTTATTTAAGTTCCATGGACATTGTAACATATATTTCTCTTCTATTATATACCATACTCTGCGAGAAATGAAGAAAAGCTATATAAATGTTTAGTAAGAATAAAATCAGATCAAATATAATCCTAGATTGACAAGATAAGAGTGTAAGCTGATAAATTATCCATGATTAGATTGACACATGACTTCTACAAACCGTGGGACTGAATTTAAATTAGAAAATAAGTTAGCCGTCGTATGATAAATCTATATCAGCAAACAATAAAATCATGGCTACGAAACTGCACCGACAAATTTACTTAGTTTGACAGGTATAATAACGACGAATAGAATAAAAATATGGAAATGGAATATAGAGAATAATAGGTTAGTGACGTTAGACGTTTTTCGGGCAAGGCGTAGGAATTTATTGGGTGAGCCGAAGGCGAACCCAATAAATACCGAAGCCGAGCCCGAAAAACTTAACCCATTAACGTCACTAACCTATTATTCTGTTTATCCCGTTACATACCTTTCGAATACCCAATTTCAACGAAACAACAGAGAAAACAGTTATTATAAAACGCAAATGAGTATGCGTGAACAAACATGAAAAGTAGTCACGAGACAAATCGTGATGTCATCGTATGACGTCACCCGATGAAAAATGTCGTCACACTGTATTCTCTGTCTATGGTAGAGTGGATAAATCTTGATAAGGCATATAGATAGGGGTGATCAAAATGGTATGGTGGTATATATAATATATGTTCTGAAAGTGTTAATTGTGGAGGATATGCCATGTGTTTATTTTGTGTAAAAAAGTAATGAAACCGGAGATTTGTCTTCATGACGTATATGTCCCTAACTAATCTAAATATAGAATTGTTCTTAAGTGCAAAAAGGCAGCAAATAGTTCCAAGTAATACCTTCGATTTCTTCAAATTTAGTGATCATCCAATGATGATTTGTAACTTGAAACATTTGATGGACCAAACAGTAACGTTTTACTTCAAAGATTTTAACTCCGATGGGCCAGTTTTTGCGTCGCTTGACCATATGCAAATGAAACAGGTCACGTGTCAACTAACCGTGAATCACTTAGTTTTCACGGCACCCCTTTTCACGTCACCTTTTGCACCATGTGGCGGGATAAATTGCTTTCTATTATCTCCGCAGAAAGTGACATCAACTTTATTCATTGTATGGAAAGTCAACATGTTTGTATAAGATGCTTGAAGACCAAATTAAATAAAAAAGAGCAGGATATTAATTTCTTGGGCAAGTCGCTATTTGATGTATTATACATTGTATTCCAACAACTGACAAACTTGACACTCGCAAAGGCACTGAAATGATAAATACAATGCGAAAAATGCTCATCATGAACTTATTGTCTCTTTATCATCACTTTCAACTAACGTTTTTATAAGTCAAAACGTATGTCACGGATAAATGTCACATTAAGAAAAGGTTTATACTTATAAAAATACTTGTTATATAATGATCTTTATCCGTGATTGATTACATTTTCTATCAACTTTTCAAGGGAGATAAATTCTGTATATTGATACACAATCTGCATGAATTACCTCCCGTATAACAGAATAAATTTTGCAAAGTAAATCTTCGTCTATCATTATCATACTATACATCCCATAAGATAGTTCCTGGGTTATGGCTCCATTTCATCTAAGACCTTTGTACTGAAATGACACAGTCCTTTCCAAAGACTTCTACAGTGGTTGCAGAAAAGTTATGTTTTAGGCAGTAACGGGCTTAACTAACATACTGAGTCAATGAAATGATACTTACGTTGTCCCGATAGCAAGAAGTAAATCCCGTCCGGTGCGAGACCTCGACGAAGAATCACGCGATTTCGTCTGTACCTGTAAAAGATAAAGGGAATCCTAGTGAAAGGATTTCATTTACAAATGACGTTAAAAGCATACTAGCGCTTAGAAAAACTGCAAAACTGGGTAGTATGAGTTATATTTTATGATTGAATATGCTGAAACATAGTGAAAAACAACAGGGTCATGACAATATAACGCCTGTACTATGTTTTATCTATTTTTCAAAGTTGTATTTTCACAAAGTTGGTGCCCACCATTTAACTTCATTGTTTTCATTCGAGTTATATCTAAAACAGCAAGGACCGCTCGGATAAATAAGTGGCGATCACCTGTTTAGAAAGATCACGTGAAACACATAGAAAAATTGTCATTTATCCAATATTAACAACGTGAACATTAAAAAAAGAGAATTTCTTGGGTTTTATTGGTTCCCAACGTTTCCCGGCTGACCTTGTTTTATCGCTAATTGTAAGCAAACCATATCCTACTCACTCTTTTAAAAGCATCATGTGAATGTGTTACAGTCTCAATTCCTCTGTAAAAGGGAATTTAAAGTACTTTTAAGTTAATTTTCAATTATTCTAGAACTTTACCAATTAAAGTGTAAATGAGTGCAAGTATGGCTTTAGCTCCACTTTTGTATTCCACTTCCTTTTTCTATGTGACATTGATGTGTTTGTTTGTATATTTTTAAAATTATTGTAATGACAAGAAACTTTGTACGTTTACTTCTCAATAAAATATTCGTATTCGTATTTTTCTATAGAAGAGTCGTACTAGCACTTCGTCATTTAGAGATAGCTTACTTCGAATGGCGCTGCAGCTGTTAATTATTTTGATATAACATGTGTATGGTTATAACGATAATGATCATACAGAAAAGGGCATTATTTGAGGAACTAACTCAGTTGACCGTCGTTAACCTTCCACATGTCCCTTATCCCGTATAGTGATGGAACCGACGTCATGCTTATGCAAACATGTTAGATCACAGGCCACCCGCCAAGTAATTGGCGGCTGGCCTGTGATCTAACCTGTTTGCTAAATTGGGTAATTTTTCTCATCAAAATCAAGCAGGCATTTAAGGTTTTGGAAAGCAGACGACAAAAACATATATTTCTAGAAAATTACCCAGCATTCTAAGGGTTAAACAAGAAAACCATGAAAACAAAAGTAAAACTCGTCACATTGTATGAGTTCACTAATGACACAAAGATGTTATACAGACTTCTCATATGGTAAACCGCTCTTACACTAGAACGTTTGGTCCTTTTGTTCATATGTTGGTTATACTTACAACTCTCATGTTAAGGTAAGTGCAGTTTTATTGAATCATCGAGTTGACATTGAGTTAAAAGAAATAATTCAGACAGACCAAATGAACCAATGTATCTAAACAAACCCATGTGTAAAGTAAATGGGTCTAATCGGGAGACAACGTTTGCAGCGCGCACCTGATAATCGTATAAGAGGAATGTTTAACCCATTACCAGACAATAACGGCATTTGACCACTGTGTTGCAGACGACTCTGGAAAACATTGTGGGAAAAGGAGAAATTGCTCGCAAAGAGCAATTTCTCCTTTTCCCACAAGGTTTTCTGCTATATCAGAAGATTATATCAAAATTTCATCACATTTTGAAATGTCGTCTGCAAACCCTTTAAATTTGGAACAGTCGAAAATCTGTTGTTTGGGAAAGGGTTAATTAAACTATCTGAATGGTATATTCTGTATGCAAGTCTGTTCCATTTGGACCAGTCACAGAATTCCTAATGCGATTAACGACAGTCCCTTAATCTGCTCGATTATAATGTGGGGTTAACGACGTAAACTTATTGGGGATTACATTTGTAATAGCCAGTCTATAGTGCAATATTGTTCTCTCAATACAGCACTAACATTAATAAACCTTCAACTAAAATGGTTAAAAACTATCGCGACAACAGAAGTATGACGCATCAATAAAGTTGTATTGCACAGTTCATAAAACAAATTCGACACGGCAATGACTTGGTTCATGTTTTGGTAAATTAGTCTCCATAATGTTCAAAGATTACAAGCTTTGACGAATAGCTCCATTCTTCAAACAATAGGTCATAACACTACCATCTCCACAATACTGAAGTATTGAACAACCGTACCGTGCGGTTTATAATATAGATGTATTGTTACGTTCGATATCCCTTTTTCTCATATATTTGTATAGCCACATTTTTTAACTTAATCACAATTGGTCCAAATTTGAATTTACTTCTCACTGCTGTTTTAAATTTGGACAAGTCGTTAATACAAATGTTGCTAATTTTTTGGGCTAAACAGGCATATTGTTATATCTCTAGTCAACTGTTTAGTTATATATGAAGATTTGGTCAAAATTCCTTTTGTTTAACCCTTGGAATGGTGGGTAAGCTAATAATTTAATGCCGTGTTGCTTATCCATTATCTATACCCAAATGCTTCTGTTCGTGTCTTTAGTCATGTTTAGTTGTTACCTTATTTCAGCTTATTCATCCGACAAATCGATATAACGTTATTGGTAAACAAATACACAATACTTACTGATCATAGAAGGCTCTTTGACAGATGTCCTTTTGTATGGAGAGTGGGTACTCATTGAATGATTTACAGATGTTTTTTAGACATCTCACCACCTGAAAACCAGTATAAAATAGCACCTGTTTGTACATACTGATACCTTAGTTCTGGATTAAATATCATTCACATTTCTTCCTTCGTGAAATTCTGGAAAGAAAGCCTTGTGATACCTGATAGTGAGCTTACTCTATTTTGCCAGCAATAGTTTTACAATAACGTTTACTTCGTGTGAGTAAATAAGTATAAACGAGGTAAATGTTCTTGTTTGCGATTTCTTATAAATTGTAAATGCTTTATCTAAATTTAGTAAAAATAAAAATGGAGCACTTTGTTGGAGTTACCTCCCTCGCTTTACATAAGTACAAAATGTTCCAAATGTTACAATAACGGATGCCCCTAGACAGACACTTTCTTGATGAACACCTCTAGTAGATAAAGTGTACATGTGGGTCACTTGAGAGTTGGTCAAGTAAACAAGCGGGCAATATTGTGATAAGACAGTGTCTTGTTTAAGGAGAAAGTAATAACACATAATTTATCAATGTAGTTTTCGGACCGTGTGGTTACGTTGAATGCTTATCGTTTTAATAAACCTTACGGGCCATCGTCAAAGCGCTACTATCTATTCGCATATTGTATTTGCTATGATAAATATGGCCTTATTAATTTTGCGTAAACTGTTATCAAATTACAGCTTTTGAAAACTGTCTAGTAACTGACGTTATTGTTCTTGGTTTTGAGTAGATTCTTCTTATATTACACAATACAATTTTTTGAAAATTGTTTAAAGTCCGGATTGTGAGATGAACATTGCAACAGACGCACACTGTCTTACCTCGCCCAGCTGTTCGTCGGTCCTTGTACCAGGTCGAAGCCTCATTATGTTTCGAACCTCGTCTGTCAGGTAATCCTGTATACAAAACAAATACGATTACCACAGATTTCTACTTCTGAAACCCTCTAATTCTTATTTGCACATGTTTCTGCATCTTGGCAAATGGTTCAACAAACATCTGTTTTAAACGGTATACCTAAGTTAGATGCCTCATTGGTATTATAACGTTCAAAATGATGCAACTCCTTTGTAGAACAACAAAACGCATAATGATAACCTTATGACATTTATTGCATCAAAGTTATTTATATATATTTAGATATGAAAGAAAAACTGCATTTGACCTAGGTTATAAACCCGTTTCAATCTTAATGTAAATTAAAAAAAAGATTCATTGACATCCCCCTTATATATGTTTTACATGCTTACACAGTATGTGCACAAATATATTTGTACGTGGACTTTTATTGCAGAAATGGTTGTTTATTTATAAACATAAACAGTTGACATATTGTGGTGGACGATGAACAATAGCATGTTCAAACCCCTATTCGAAATGGAAATGGCGTTATGCTGTGTTTTGTTCAGTTATTATAACACAAATATTTCAAAATGACACGAGGCCTATCAAGGACGAAAAGGGGAGCACCTGCTTCTCCTTACCTCGGCTTTTTTGTGTCTCAAGTACTCCGTGACGTCGAAGCTGAGTTGTTCCAGTTCTCGATTCTCATTGGGTACGTATGTCACGAAGGCCCGCCCCTTTTTCTTATCGGATGTCAGTGCCGCAGCCGTGGCCAGGTTGTCAACGAGTGCAAACCAAGCTTCCTGGGACACGGAGTCTTCCAACAAACTGAAATACATGCAGTTGTTGTTCTTTAATCAAACATTTCTCACGGCTGGTAATCTCTCTACCGCACCGCCATGGTGCTGACGACGAAATCGGTTGGGCAACTTCCAGTTTAGCGTTTTCATGGTAGGACTTTACCATATCTCTGCATTTTCAGACAAGTTATCAGTCCGAACTGTGTAGGTACGGTAGAGCGATCACCAGCCGTGATTCCTGATGGTTATTCATTCAAGGATAGGTGTAATGGAAAATCGCAAATCCCTTTTTATAGATTTTCAACAGTGATTCTAATCACTGATACTTTTCCAATTGGGTTTATATACATAACTTTACGTTTGTATTACTTACTGTTTGATAACATACACGTACCTTACCGTTTGCAATGTTCACTGTTTAATATCACACTTTAAGGTTTGTAATACTTACTGTTTACAGGCATGGCACACTTAACCGATTGTAATATTAACTGTTTGCAGACAATCAAACGTTAGTTATTCTAACTGTTTAACATAGCACAGTTCCTTTTTCGCTTCCACTGTTTACAGATTCTCATTCCTGATTTTATTTCTACCAATTTGAGACAAACTTAACATTTTTGCGCGCACACACGCGTTACTTGGTTTTGGTAACGACCTTTTATAAAGAAACTTTTGTGTATCTGTACTCACCCTTTACAGACATGGCACACCTGGATGAGAAGTTTGACAGCTCTGGCTACTCGACGGAACCTCACAAACGGCTGGAAATATATAAAACATGATTATTGATTTTGTGGTTAATCGTAAGATTCATTTATTGGTTGATCATTTACTTCATTGATTGATTGCCTGGATTGTTCTTTACTTGGTTGGTGGGTTAGTTGGTTGGTTGATGATTGTTTGATTCGTCGATTACTCGAATAAGTTATGGCTTGGTGATTCATCTTTTTGAAGGTAGGTGATTTGATTGAATAGTATTGTAAATGGATAATTGAGCTGGAAAGTACTGAATCTATGAACTCTTGGACGTAAGATTCAACTTTAATCGACCCAAATATGTGACATAAGCCAAACAAGAACGACACCTTCGCCTTTTCAAAGAAGAACATTTTCTCAACTATTCCATTTTCCGAAACAACATTTAATTCATACGTCTCAACGCATGTTTGGGTATTCTAATGTGCTTTTGATGTCGTTAATGTTCGTGGCATTCTCAGTAGAACAATGCCCAAACAATGCTTGTATAGCCTTATCCTAATCACAACTTATGTATCATAGATTCATTGTACATGGATGCCATAAGGGGTCGTTTGTTTAGATTACACGACAAATGAAGTGATAAATAACACGTTAGAAGTTAGATCTGTCGTTTTTAATCCCACAATAAATCTCTTCAACGTAAATGCCGGTTTAGAAAGTTTGCCTAAAGCTTCACTGCTTTATATTTTAGTCGGGCACATCACTCCATTGTCAAAGATACGTTGATGTCTGCCTTGTCACAATCAATCTTATGGGAATCAAAAAGCATCCACATATGAATCGAATAGTCCCATTGTCATTATCATTTGGTTTTTATACACAATGAAATACAAAACAATAGCTATATTGCCCTCCTCTGAAGAGGCATCCTAATTACACAAACGCCCAAGAATAGTCCCTCCAAAAACAAAATTAGCATTGTTATGAGTACAACAAAGGTTGTCACTGTATCATGTCAATTTGACGTTTCGGACATACGTATTGTATCAGCGGACTAGCCAAAACCGTATTGTTTTTCATCCGACCGAATGGTGGATTTACTGTGTATAGCCTCTAAAATGTTTCATCAATATAAAAGTGTTTCTCAGTTTCTCAAACAAGCATTTTACCATCAAAAACAACTTTCTATGCTTAGTTTGCAGCATATGATCACATAAGAAAAAAACATCTGATCTAAGAATAAAAAGTTGGTCAAACTAAAGTAATTTTTCTAGGTTACCACAAGAGTCAGTCTTCGGATCAACTTAAAGGCGGTTTGTGGATCTGCCCAGTTACTTAAGTAGACTCTTAGGGGCTGTAAAACGCTTCGGATTTTTCCTTCATCATACACGAATTATATACATGTACATTCAAGCATGTTAACTGTAATACTCCTTACGCGATGCGGACAACAAATTCAATAGGTAAGTTAATCAACCTTTTACCAAGCAACAATTCTTCGACTGTCCCAAATTCAAAGAGTTTGCAGACGACATTTCAAAATGTGATGAAAATGAAAAATAATCTTCTGATAGGACAGAAAACATTGTTGGAAAAAAAGAAATTGCTCGTTACGAGCAATTTCTCCTTTTCCCGCAAAGTTTTCCAGACTCGTTATCAACAAACTGGTCAGATGTCGTTATTGTATCGTAATGGGTTTTAAAACGTATTGTTCTTCATATTCCATACACCCTCTCAAAAAAGCCACGTCTATGCGGTCTTATTTTGGAAGGTTTCACTGTGTTTCCCTGGTCCCCTTCTCTCACCTTTCATGACTAGTAGTGGGTGAGAGCGACTTATGTAAATATGACGACGTATGTAATTGCCCTTTTGTGCGGGGTCTATTCATTTAGGTGAAAGAGATGAATAACTCCATTTGTTGATGCTATAAGCGTTAAAGGGCTCCGACATGAATAAGGCATCGAGACAATTACCCCAACCAGTTCACACGAAAATGGACATTATGGCGGCTCATCTTAAGAGTAAGGTCTTTGCTGGTATACCATTCTTTTATCAATCACTATAACACTATACATATATTTCGTAAAGCAAACTTTAATAGTGTGTCTTTCGAGACAGTTACCCTAACCAGTTCACGCGAAAAACAGACATTATGGCCGCTCAACTTGAATATACATGTATGTTTTTTTTGCTAGTAAAGTTAACCATTCTCTTATCAATCTCTATACATGTATTCCCTAGAGTACAGTTTGATATGGGGAAGAAGTGTGACAAACAAACATATTACTTCTCACAAGTGACATCGTATTTTGTTATTATGTTTTCCTTTTTATCGTATTCGAAGGATAACCTTTTCGTGATTCAAAATCTATCAAAAGATAGTCACCAGTAATTATCTTAACCCTTTCCCAAACAATAACGAAATTTGACCACATTGTTGCAGACGACTTTAGAAAACAATGTGGGAAAAGGAGAAATTGCTCGTAACGAGCAATTTTTCCCTTTCCCACAATGATTTCTGCCCTATCCGAAGATTATGTTCCAGTTTCATCACACTTTGAAATGTCGTCTGCAAACTCTTTCAATTTGGGACAGTCGAAAATTGATTGTTTGGGAAAGGGTTAAAATGGAAACTATTTAGTACGCAGTAGTGTATAGGTATTTTAGAATATCATTAAAACATGTTGACATGAGATCAATCAATGGTTTATGGCATAAGAAACATCTCCAGTATTCAAAACTTGATCAACGTATCAAACAAACTATGGAAAAAAATATTGCCTCCCTTTACATGTGCCAAACATCTATTACTGTTTGCCAGGTTTTGTTGGCGGTGAAAGGAAATAACGTCAAATAGAAGATAGCAATCATTTATAAAGATTCTGTTAAGTAAATATATCACACAATATACAATAATTCACAATGATAATAACATGTTAAGGACCTTTAACCCACAAACGCTTCACAGCCATGCTATACTGTTAAATGTACACACAACTCAATCATGGAGTGGCATCGTACGTTCAAGACTTTCTACACTTTATAATGTAACTGAATATACCTACGATATACTTGCGTTTAATATCTCTTTAAAAGTGTTATCAATTTATCTCTTACATGTTTCGATTTATTTCTGAAGTTAGCCCTTATTCAGTCAAACCAAATAACTGAATAAAGATTTACCCCAAAAAAGGAGTCTTACAGATATTTCAAGGTTTGAAAAATAAATCATGTTTCATTGTCTGCTACACTGTCTCCTACATATGAAACTTATTTTAACTCGGGGCAACATAAGGCGACAAAAAAGCAAGAACAAAAGGCTTTATGACATAGGACTGAAACTATAGTGACAAACGAACCAATCGCTCTCTTATAGGATGTATACGCAACAATATATATTTTTATTATGATAGTCTGAACAGATGAAGTCAAGTAGAGGTTTAAAGAGCAAGGGATTAGATATCATTCTTGGATGAACAATGGATTTACAACAGTTGTGTCGTGTCTTTGGTTTCTTTTCTTAAAGTTTGACTCTTAACCCAATCTCAACGGAATAATGATAAACGACGTTGTTCCAATCTTTTCAAACTCGACAAAGAATAAAGCGTAGTCATAAAGGAAATGATGTTTATACGAATATATTAGGAAAATGGATCTGTCTCGTCAACATCTTGACTGTAGATTTATAACTGAAGGCAACCATGTATGGCTTTAAGAAATTAACCAAGAGGGGTTCTAGGCGGTGCCAATCAACACAAATTGGAATCGCCAATAATGTACGTTTTTACAAGGGAACATGACTCTTTAAGTAATACAGAATCTTTGAATTAACCTTGACAACTTTGTAGCAAAGTTATGTACAAACCAACCTTGTGGTAACAATTGAAACATGCAAGTTTTTCTGCTTGATAGGAATGTGATCATAAAAATCTTTCCAATGCAAATCAACTTTATCCAGTATTAAGCATTACATGTTTTATACCAAATAAGAAACATGTTTCTTTTAACAAATATGAAATACCCAGACTAAGGATATTGTTTGGAAAGGGTTGTATAAAGCGGGTTTTGTTGGGGTTTCAAATTGATTCGCCACAAAAGGACAATTACATATGTCCGTTTGCCAAACGCAGGGCAGTAATTACGGGTGAATATGTGCTTTTTGTGAGTCAGTGTTTGTCAACGTTAACTCATAATGTATTGCTGTCTCTGTTTATTCCCTATTCCGAAAATCGCAAGGCCCTTCCTTACAAAGACATTCCGAATGTAAAAGGACCGTGTGAAATATCATGTTAACCTTACAATGAATGACTCTCTATTTACTCCCTGTTCTATCCCAAAGATCGCGAGGCCCTTCCTTCCATAGCTATTCCGAATGTAAAAAGACCGTGTGAAATCACGTGGTTAACTCACCGAGTTCAATGATGAGTATAGGGCTTGTTTGTATTGGCGTAACGCTGCTTTCAACCTTTCTATGGTTAGATAGCTCTTGATGTTTATATAATCATGCTCTATTTGCACCATCCATTGGATTATATATTTTTTGGACTGGAATTAGTATCTGTGTTTCCGTTCAAACATGATCTTTGTTTGCAATGCTTCGCCGTCACCATTTTGACCTAATGATATTTAATTTTTTGTCATAGAACTTTCTGAATTTCTTCTTGTATGAGTGGGAACGAGCACATAAGAAGTAGCAAGTGCAATCTGTAATTGTTATTCGATGAAGCAAACATCGGCTCTATGGCGATTGTATCCTAGGTAAATACAAACCCAATGGTCTTCGCAAGAAGTACAAAATGATGACAACCATTTGCTCTTACCTAGGCGTAAGTGAAGACCAATTGACCGTCATTATGTCATTTAGACCTTTTTATTGTCATTGATTACTTTTTACAGGGAGCTAGAGGAAAGTAAGTCAAATATTTATTACGCCTTCAATATACTTTAGATACGAGAATAAAACTCGTTTAAACCCCTGGAAACTGGTGACGGTATTGCTTGACAAGATGTAGATAGTATTCCCTTTATCTTCTTATATCTGTATGAGAATAACGTACACTCTCTTTACGGTGCTATAAGTATGAAGAGCTTAGACCTTTCTCTCTACCTTGATTTATATGAAGGTATAATACCTCTATGTCTGCCTGCATTTATATTAAGGACTTATACCTATGTAATATTCTAACTTTATGAAGGACTGATGCCTCTATATCTACCAATAATCATTTAAAGGACTTATACCTTTATTGCTACCTTTATCATTATGAAGGACTTATACCTCTAAGTCTTCCTGTATTCATATAAGGGACTTATACCGTTCTCTCTACCTTTATATATAAAAGGGACAAATACCTCTTTGTGTTCCTATATCTATATTATGGACTATAATATAAATGACTTATACCATCCCCTCTACCTTTATCTATAAAAGCACTGGCATATACCTCAATGTCTACGTTTATCTATATCAAGGACTACATGTAATACCTCTACTTCTTCCTCCTCACTTTCCTCCGGACTTTCCTGATCGGCTCCGGGAGGGGGCGCTGTTTGCACCCTCTCGTCCTCTTCCTCGTCGTCAGAGAATCCCACGTGACTTGTCAGTCTTAACGACATTACGACAATCGGCAACTTTCGACAATCACACTTGTCTGAAACTCCGTCTGTTTTACACTTTTACTCGAACATGTATGTTAAACTAAATGAATTTGTCACCATCCTGATTCTCTTTATCTGGTATGTTTTCTGTTTTCCTTTGTAATAACGTATATCCCATACATTACATTTACAACGTCTTTATTACCTCTTGAAGACCAAGACCGCTACTTATAGATTTCCATGTTTTGAAAAGATGTACAATTCACAAATCCCGATACCTACTTCAATATCCTGTGAAACGATATGACGATTCCTTGGTAATTAATACGATTATTCCTAAATTCTCAGCAGCCGATGTCGTAAAATGCTGGAACTTCCAATATTGAAGCACTTTACGACACCTTCTACGGTCAATATGTCGTAAAACACGGTGATATCATTGCTCCTGCTTTTCAACAGAAAATAGGAATATTGCAACCAAATCAAAGCAATCTAAGAATCGGTCTACAGACAATGTGAAGTATTTCATATCGTATCAAGGAAACAAATCATCATCATCATCCTTTGCATTATTTTCATTATTTTCATCATTTTCAACATTTTAATCATTTTCATAACGGTTATCATAATGCAAGCAGACAGACACGGACTAGACGAGAAGATTATAGCAAACAAACGCCACCGAGAAACATATGTAACAAAATAAATACATGCAAATAATGTTCGTCGACGCCAGATGTAAATAAAATATACGCAACATTGTAAGGCTGGCTAGATATAATTGCGCGAATCAATATATTCTTTATTATACCGATTGTTAGTTAGAACAATGCCTGTGACAAAGATTGTTACAAAGATGTTGTTAATATTTCATTATCTAGTCGACAAACAAAAGACTTGCATACTCTTTATGTGGAGTAAATCGCAGAAAAGTAGAAAATGAAATCATGCAGTAAATTGTAAAAAATGATAGTAATGTATCATACAGCGAGTATGGTAAAGACACATCTGCATCATGACGGAAATCTAAAGAATATGAGGATTATTTTATCTAGTCAATTACAAGTGTTAATTACAAACTATATACTTGTCTTGTGTGTGTCACTGATCCAAATTTGTTCTTCCCTTAACCTATTACCAAACAGTTTTTAATGTTGCAGATAACTCTGGAAAACATTGTGGGGAAGGGAGTAATTGCTCGTTACAAGCAATTTCTCCATTTGTCACACTGTTTTCTACCCAATCAGAAGATCATTTATCAATTTGATCACATTTTGAAATGTTGCCTTCAAACTCTTTGAAATTGGTACAGTCTAAAATTTGGCGTTTGGTAAAGGACTAAAACGTGATGCAAATATCCAGTACACCACCTATAGAAAGCCATGAGTTCAAAAGTGATCTATTCCATAAATATAAGCTTTATTTCCCTTCTGTTAGCCAAACTTTTCAATTTCACGTTGTTCACATTACGTTTGAAACATTTCAATAATCCTTAAGTCGAATAAGTCCAGAAACCTGTTACAATCAATTGTACATCTTCATAGTGGGTTACGCGTGGTGTATGTATAGATTGTGAGTTTATCCGATATATATACAGGGAACTTGTCTATCACCTTACTCCTTATTGACTCCATTTGACGCACCTGCATTAAAAGTCTTTTAGAAATCACTGTGGTAAAAGAGGAAACTGCTCATATTGAGTAATTTTAACTTTTATCAAATCGGTATCTAGTAATTTTAAAATACAAAAAGCAGTTTTTGATATATTCTAATTGTTGTGTCGTGTATTGTTGTTTTTAAATTTGACGAATGCTAAATTCACATATTCATTATTAGACAAAGGGTATATGATACTTAATTATACATCAAGCATTGTTTCAGTTCGAGCAATTAGAAACCGATAGCTTGAATTATAGTAAGTAGGAAAATATCTCTTGGGCAACATAAAGTATAATGGTCGATGAGGTTCTAGGTCTTCCTCCACGGATCAGACCAATTCGGAAATACCCTCTAATTCTTTATACCTCTACATAACTTCCAAAAATACAAATTGCTCCATATGAGTAGTCAATTATTTTGCCATTCTGAATTCATCCCAAGATAAGGAAGAATCCACGTGTAACCTTGAATTGTTATATTTTGTCTTGTGATGTAACCTTCGATCTGACCCAGTAGATCTAAGAAATACCCTTAATGATACATAATCAATGTTTGTAACTCTTAAGGTTATTTTCAAAAGACACCCGTATATGATACCCAAATATAAACCATCGCCTATTGATAGTCGTCCATACATACACGCTTGAATAAAACATTGAAACAATGGAATTATTTATACACCCTTTGTTCTTAACATACTCTTAACCCTTTACCAAACGCCAACTTTTTGACTGTCCCAAATTGAAAATGTTTGCAGACGACATTTCAAAATGTGATGAAATTGGAAAATAATCCTCTGATAGGGCAGAAGACATTGTGGGAAAAGGAAAAACTGCTCGTTTCGAGCAATTTCTCCATTTCTCACAATGTTGTCAAGAGTTGTCCGCAAAAAAGTGGTTAAATGTCGTTATTATTTGGTAATGGGTTAATGTAGTCTGAAACAGATAATTCTTATGTTGCATTAATTAAACACAGCGATACATATTATTTCAAAATTGATACTTTATTGCTGAAGTAATTTTGATTACAACCTCGTAACAGATGTTTAATCTTTATCCGATATTGGAATTTGTATTATTATATTTAATAATAAAGTATTGCCAAATTTCGTATCTTCTAAATGGTAAAGGTCATCTTCATTAGACGAACGATTTAATCTCTAACCCCGATCTTCCATCGCGTGTAAAGCATAGTTCTTTGTTGCACAAGTTGTTTAACCCTTAGAAAGTTGGGTAATTTTCTGAACAAAGATTTTTTGCGTCGTCTGCTTTCTGAAGCCTTAGATATCTGCTTAACTTTGATGAGGAAAGATACTCGGGGTAGCAAACAGGTTACATCACAGGCCAACCGCCAATTTACTTTGCCTGTAGAAAATAAGTCAAACTTCGATGTTATAGAAGAATAAAACTACCCGAAACATGCAATCTTTAGTATTGTTGCAATGGCTTCCATTCAGTTTTGAAAACTAAGTGCTTTATTCCAAACTATTCAAGCGTCGGCACCTGAAGCATTTAATTTGGACAAGTCACATTACCTTCTTTGAGAAAATGGGGTTTGATCACAGTTTTGTATGGGTTATAAATACGCGTTAAATTAGTATCAAACGGTTAACCCTTATAGAGCTGGAACCGACTTCATGCTTATGCAAATAGGTTAGAACACAGGCAAGCCGCCGAGAAAATTGGCGATTGGCCTGTGATATAACCTTTCTGCTACTCTGAGTATCTTTCCTCGTCAAATTTAAGCAGGTATTTAAAGTTTTCGAAAGCAGACGACACTAAATCTATTTTTAGAAACTAACCAATCATTCTAAGGGTTATGCATAATACAGAAGGTAAGTACCAACTCTTATATAAAGACAATGATCTATGTTCATAAAGGTTTAACCCTTTATGTATTAGTATGTTTGGATGGTTAGATTAAACATCGATGTATCAGTACAATACGTGGCTAATGAATCAATCTTTGTGAAGGCCTTATCCAAGTATTGCATTAAGCTATCGATGTATATAATGAGAATTAAGTTCTCTTAAGTAATTCTTAAATCGACGACAATTTTGTCAGATATTCCATGTTAATGTTTGAATTTGGAAGTACATATTATGACTAAAGGTTTCAAGAGTTGATAATTTTTAGATTGTTGCCAGATGAGAGCAATGGAAGATGGCTTTTATGGACAGCCGCGTTAGGGATTTGGGGTCCTAATTTATATGCACCGGTATCGCATTTATACGACGACATAAGTTGATGCATTCTTTCATCTTTATACAAGATAAACATACATTTTAACTTCATATGTGAATGCAACAGCAAATTGTAACTCTAACTGCGGCATTTTATAAACTATGCATGATTCTTAGCAATACAATAAAAGAAAAGTAGCCAAATGATCAGAAATTGAGTAAATAGACATTTGGTGGGTGAAAGGGAACATGTGTTTTATAAGCAATCAACAATTCATTCACAAAGATATCAAAAGGTGCACATTTCAGATAGACGAAAATGGTTGCTTGTTGAAGTTAGACAAGGTTTCAACAGGATTTCAGTTCTATTGCGATGCCCGACTTATAATATCCCATGGCGGAAGACTCCAAGCTTGACTATCGACATTTGCGGGTCCAATCTCCTCACAGAGATCTCCCCTTTATTGGATAGATCACAGTCACAACAATTACCACGTGATCGTTTGCTTAGAAATGAAAATGGTGTTGAAAGATTGCAGCGACACCCAAGGAATCACCCATTTGTAATTTATTTGTTAAGGAAAGGAAACATTCTTCGATAGAACTGGTCAGAAATCAAACATTATTACAACTACTTCATCAAGATAAAAAAATGAAAACAAAAACAAACTTTAAATTTCACCCAAATCTGGTTGAAAATCTTGTGATGGCAGCGGTCGATGCAGCGTAGGGGACATCACTGTGAGGAGTTACCAAACAATAACAACATTTGACCAGTTTGTTTAAGAAGACTATGGAACTCAATGTTTTCTGCCCTATCTAAAGATTATTTTTCATTTTCATCACATTTTGAAATGTCGTCTGCAAACTCTTTCAATTTGGGACAGTCAAAAGTTATGGCGTGTTGTAAAGGGTTAATGTATGAGTTATTCTTAACTCTTTAGTCCATGATACCCAAATTAATGCATCTGCTGCACAAGGCTATAGCAACCATTGTGCTAAAAGAAAACATGTAAACTGGCAATGATAAAAATTATTACTTTGTTATAATTGAAATGGTTTCTACGAAATCACATTATAAACATGGTATTGTATGTTATTTCTGTAAAAGTCTGATCGCTTTTATATTGGACCAGTAATGAATGCTCTTATGGCTGACTTATTAACATACAATAGAACTTACCGAATTCTGGGCCTGGAACGCTCGGACAATCTTCGGCGCGTTCATGATACTCTTCATTCCCTCCTTGCACATCAGGCTCTGCTTCCTCTGATTCACCTTCTTCTGTAGCAACTTCCCCTGCAGCATCAAGCGCTTCTGATTGGACGTTACCAAGGCCGCATCACCAAACGCTCTTACAGAATCTTTCCGCGCCGCTGACGGGATTACCGTATTCATACGCGAGGGCGTCTCACATCGTGCAGTAATCTGTTTCAAAGATAGCGGTCTTTCCTCGCCACCGGAATTTAAGTTCGATGGTGTAGGCGTCCCTCTGTCCGCCATATTGGGCCGCTTAGAGTCGCTCGTGGGCGTTCCGAAGCTTGAACGACTCCGAGTGCGTTTAGCTAACATGGGAATCACAGAGTCAGAGCGTTTTTGTCGGTCCGGAAGCGGTTCTGTAGAGCCAGCGCTAGTGTTACGTCGTTTGGAAACGCTACTCGGGCGTGTGATTTGTGACGTCATTTTCTCCTGGGTTTTAACGTCCAACTTATTCGAATCGCCCATTCTGGTACATGTATCACAAAGGTGGTGAACGATTGCAGGAATGTTAGTTAGGAGTCAGGATTAAAAACATTAGCTGTAAAAAATGTTGACTTTGGTTAAAATCAAAGTTATCTGAAAACATTTACGGAGTTTTGAAAAATGTTCTCCTTTAAAAGCAATTCACCTGACAAGTCAAGTATATTAGGGCCAATATTTAATTTGCAAACTCAAGTACAAAACATCGCGAAAAAAAAGAATGAAGTGGTAGAATTCTTATTCCAGCAAAGTCTGAAGAAACTGTTTTGTTAAATCGGGCATATTTGCGAAATTATATTGTTTATTGTCTCCTCCGTATAAAACTACCAATAACTCTTTTGATGAATATTTTAGGAAATCTTTGTAACAGCCACATGTTCTCGAAACGTACAATTACACCGTGAGTTACAGTGATAGGAAGAAATTTCATTCGCAATATTTAAAATCATGTCCTGGTCCCTCTCCGCGTGGGTTCAAATCCTGAGAGGGATATGGATTTTCATGAGAGGCAGTCTCCCGACTGACTTACGGAATGCCGATGGTTCTACCCGCCTTGACCAGCCCTTATGGGCAGTTGAGTATGGGGTCTTCCTCCATCATTAAGAGTCGGGCATCGCTACATAACTGAAATAATGTTGATGTGATGTAAAACCCATAAAAAATAAAATAAAAATAAAGTCATGTCCTATGCAGGTGAGTTTAAACGGCTTACAAGAAAACAAAAACATAAAGGAGATATTGGTTAAAAACGTAAAAAAATGTAACATTATGTCCCAAATAAACCTGCACTTGTTATGTCCTCGAATCTTTATTAAGACCCGTTTTTACTTACACTGGGAAGTCGTTATCATGAAAAGAAGTAAAATGGTTTTGTACGTTTCGAGATACGTTAATTTACGCAATATTTTCGGCATATATCTTTTAAAATCAGTTTTTTATTACAGTCGTTTGAGAAGCCTGTTTAATAGTATACTTTATAGACACTATGACAAGTCCATCAATTCAAATTGCAAAGATTTTTGACCTTATCACATCTTCTTTAAATAATGTATATCTGTTGTTGTACATATGTCATATACCTCGTATAGTAAATGCAATATTAATGATTTAAATCAAATATTCAAATCGGTTACACAAACATAGAACACTTTTCATAATACATGTACAAAATATTACGGTAAATCAGAGTAATTCCATTTGATAACTTTCCCCGTATACGTCACAGTATAACACTCACATTTGCCCATTTGTTGATCATTAGAATAAAAGTTAAAACAAGTCATAGCAAATGTGTTAATATACAGAGCTGACAGTACAGAAATACTCTTATTATTGGCACCGCGGTAGGCCAAATACATGCTTATGCAAACAAGTTAGATCAAGGCCGCCAAGGCGGTTGGCCTGTGATCTAACCTCTTTGCTAGAGTATCTTTCTGCGGTAAAATTAAGCAGGTATGCAATGTTTAGTAAAACAGACGACACAAAAATGTATTCTAGAAGATTTCCCAGAATTCCAATGGTAAAGGTAACTTCGGGTGATCCAAGATGTAACTGTGTGTGTAGAATGAAATATCTACGTCTGGATCATTCGGACTTAAGGGGGTTAAGGCAGACCCTGTATAGCCTGTAGATTATCCTGTCACCAGTGCAACTAACGGACCGATAACAGGGTGCCGTATAACATTAGTGATATCCGGCACTAACTATATTTCACACATTCACGTGTGAAATTATGACGTCATGTGCATCGTTCTCTTCTTGCTTTCTGTCTTTTGTTTCCTTTATTTTGTATTCTGTTTTCATTTTGTTTGTTAATAATAATCCATGGAGGTAATACCGGATAATAATTCCTACGCCTTGCCCGATAACATTTCCGATTCACGACACCAACCATTTATTCTCTATATCTTGGACGTTTGATCGCTCACGAAGCTTGTAGAGGTATCCACATATATTTTGGACACCTCTGCAACCGACGTGGGTCATAATTGGCCCAATTTATCACAGAAGCAAACCACGGCTACCTCTTTTCGTTTTCTGGATATTCACTATTGTATATTACTATACATACGTAACAGTGAGCCGTCGCGCTAGTAAAACAACGCCCTTTAATTGAGGTTTTAAATCCAGTAGTGCATGTTTGGATCAAAATGCTTCGATACAATTGGGAGGGGGAAATTAAGATAATTGCTGTGATTTGTAGACTGCAAAAGCCAGGGTTGGGTTGTATGCTTCATGTTTTGGCGTATTTCAAACGGCCTACTCGTCATTCGATTGATTTCAAGGTGATTTATAGAATTAGTTTCACTTGTTGTTAATCAGAGAAGACGTCTAATAAGTGATTTATAGTAAGAAAAACGTAATTGCCATAGTTGTGGACCAGCATGTGTAATAACAGTCTTATCTACGTCGACATATTTCACCTAGTATGCATAAACGTATACATGGTTTTCATAGATATAACATACACATTGTGGAGGACAGAGGTACATTGGTACATGTAGAGCGAAGGCCACCGGACAAGAGGGTTGTGAGTTCGCATCCCGTGAACGGGTTCTGCATTGCGACCTTTAATTAATCCACATTAGACTACTGGTTATGATCAAGGAAGCAGAATTGAGAGTGATTGATCTTAGTTGAAAAAATTTGTTTCACATTCGATGTAAATAAATATGTTATGTTCAACTTTCAACTAAATACAAATTTAGGTGAAACAATGCTACCACATGTGTTCATGTAGAGAGTCGGACGTGAAACCTTTTGAGTGAATGGTATGTGGTAAACTTTGGCTTAGCGCGCCAACAAGCGTGTGGATTAAAAGGGGATTAATCAGTGTTTGGGGATTATCTCCCACTTTTAAACTAGTTCAAGTTGTACTTTAACATCGGCGCTCCAAACCTATCAACGAACGACCTGCTTGATCCTTCCAAATGGAAGGATTTTTTATACGAAACGCAATTCTAAAATCGGATAATCCCTTAATTCAGATATACATGCTAATTAGCACCTGCATATATGTTAAATAAGTCGACGTTGACATAAAATTCAAACAGCAATGTCTACATTAACAACATGGCGTAAGTATAGTATTATGTACCTAAGTATCGTGTTGTTCTTAATTTTCAAGATTTTATCTCATAATGCTTTTCATTTTCCGCAGCAACATAATACAGAAGTGGAGAATGTGTTCCCGGAATGTCAACTCGATTTTTCATCACACCTTTGCAGAGTGCGGGTAAATGTCAATCATATTACGAAAGCCATTACAATACAATGTAATACAATACAATACAGACCATAAGCATGAAGGTAGTATCGAGTTTTCTTTGAGTGAGCCTGTTCACTCCCACTCATGATGATTCTAGTCGACAAGTTCTTACTGGCCTTTCAAAACATTGCAATTACCATACAGTCAATTTCGTTATTTTGCAATATGCAAATATCTATCCATTGTATTGCAACTGTCGATATTGTATTTTATGTGGTGGTTAACTTTTTATGTTTCGTTTGGACCATCAATCAATAAAATATACATGGTGGCTGTTATATTTCGATATCTATGCAACCCTTGATTAGAGATATTTGCTAAACAGGAGGGACTGTGACGTAACCCCTAATTCATTGGTGTTTCAGTTTAAAGTGACTAATTGAGAGATGTGTGCTCTAATTGGTACTTAACTGAATACCATTTTCAATTTATTCAATTCTAAGTTGATTTAATCCCGTGTTTTCGGTAGATTATGTGAAGTGAGCATTCGCACCTTTCAGTGCTTCTACGGGATAACCGGTTTATTATGAATAGACGTAGGAATTATCTCCCTCGCGCCTTACAAGGGTCACGTGACGAAAGTGGTTATACATAGCCTGCGTTCCCCATCCGTGCGTATACTTCGCACGGGGCTAGCATACAGAGTTCCATATGCTTCTCTGGGAAACGATTTCATAATCATTTGAAAACCATTGTCAAAAAGACTGCACGTGTTTGACTGTATGTAAAAAGTAGGAAACAACCATGTCGACATAAGACGAGTCCGTTGTACTTTAAAAACTATTACAAACGGGATAGTACATTATGTGGTTCACTTTCAAGAGCTGGTACTTTCCTTTAAAGCTGAATCAAAACATCATATACGGTTAATTTAAATACATTTTAACACGAAACGGTTTCTAGTTTATGACTTTATTTCAATATTTGGATTAACCAAACTAGAACATTTTTTTTTCATTTAGAATGAGTTTACCCAATGATAACACCGGCTGTTTGCGAAACCTTTCGAATCATCATTAGTGATTCTTTGTAGGAATAATGGGTGTTATCCCAATCCATTCCATCAGCCTCGGTGTCATGGTGTCCGTTTAGATACGGGCCATTCAGGTTACCACAGTGACACTCCTCATTCCACCACGCCCCTTTATATAGGTCAGCACAGTTACGATTATCCTTATCGTTATCTCGGTCATACGTAGAAAACTGCATACCGTTCCATCGCCCACCCAGACAGTCGGCTAAAGTGGAGGAAAATATCAAAGTGCATCAACCGTTAAGGCAAAATACCATTCTATACGGGAAAACCCTTTGGATGAGTTATAAGTGCCGTTATTTATATTGAAAAGCACCATTCCAGACAGTCGGCTAAAATCCATGTAAAAAAGAGTGATCAAGACCATGTGTGTGTTGACTTAAAGATGCTTGTTCACAGATGTGAGAAAATGTGGAAGAAGATAAAAATTCACAACAGCTGTTCTTTTATATGATTCACGATGAAAAAAAATCATTCTTTGAAGCAAAATCTAATCGTTTTTAAATCTTAAATTGTGTATACAGTGAATTAACTGGTTTAGTATACAGGAAGCAGTCATCGAGAATGGCTTTGAGCAGGCTATAAGCTTCCTTCACAATCGATGTGAAACAAATATGGTAAACATAAGCTTAAAGTTAAGCATGTATTTTTATCAATATATGTGACATCGTTTTCGGGATCTACCACATACATGTATAAACTGTACACACTTAGATAAATAGCAGCTTCCTGAATAAATAATACTTTCAGCGAATACTTATGATTTATATCAAACGACCGTACTGTACAAAAGCTGTTTTGATTCAACGACATTTAAGTTTTGCTTACTTCTGTGAATAAGCAAAACCATCTTGCAACAGTATTTTCATTCACTTCCCGCCTTATACAGGTATTTACGCGTTAAATAATTTATTCAGGTGACTATAGAATGGTTTTGATCCACGTTTTGGTGTCTTTTAACTGACTCTATTCGCACATTTCATTCTAACAATATTATCTCATCTCATTATACCCCAGTTTGTGGAAGACACAGGCCCATTGGGCCAATTATGATCCACCCTAATGGTGTCCTTAAAATTGTATTACATTTTATCCTTTTTATCCCGCTGACATAGAATATAGATACGTCACCATGGCCTAATAGTTAAGGCGTCCGCCTCGGGACAGGAAGGTCAAAGGTTCGAGACCCAAGGGAGGCGTTTGTCCAGAAAATGTTTCTCGTGGGATTTGTTCGGAAATGGCGGGTTCGTGAGTCGTTAGTTTGTTAAATTTAATGGTTTCCGACTTATATCCGCTTGATGCCTGGCATAATGATAGAAGATTGGAGGTACTTGATATAATCAGTCAAAGTGTCTCATGAGCCAAACTGGCTATCCCTTTCAATAGGGGTGACACTATAACAAACACAACCTTTACAATAGAAAAGCCAAATATTATTACATGGATACCGGAAAAGTGATTACCCGCATTCCCAGTTTTATGTCCGACCGTTAGACGATAGGCATCCGACTCATCAGCGACTGTGACACTACCATACTCTGCATATATCATCTTATCGTCAAAGCTGGTCAGTTCGACCTTCAACGAATGGGGACCACTCGATGTCAACGCATGAAGGACATCATTTCCTAGTGAATACAAATAGAGCCATGGGAAGTCTGTATGTGTCATGTCAAACATATAGTCCCAGATCGCATCCACATGCAACTGTATCATAGATATGGTTTAACCCTTTCCCAAACAATAACGACATTTGACCACTTTGTTGCAGACGACTTTAGAAAACATTATGGGAAAAGGGGAAATTGCTCTTAACGAGCAATTTCTCCTTTTTCCACAATGTTTTCTGCCCTTTCAGTTGGCTATTTTCAAATTTCGTCAAATTTTGAAATGTCGTCTGCAAACTCTTTCAATTTGGAACAGTCAGAAATTTTGCGTTTGGTAAAGGGTTAAGCCTTATAACTTGTAGACCACCTGAAAGGTTTAGGCTGTATCGCATCATGACAGCGTGTGTGTACTCTTTCAGTAACAGTTTATGCCGACTATATTAGGTTTATACTATTACGACAGTAAACATGTATATGAGAAATTATATGATAATACGACGTATGATGAATTATATGGCATTATCACAGTATATGAGAAATTATTTGGTATTATGACAGTAAACATGTATATGAGAAATTATATGATAATATGACATATGAGGAATTGTATGGCATTATGATAGTGTACATGTACATGAAACTATCTTGTATTGGGACAGTATATGTTAATGTAATCGTATTATGAGAGTATGTGTGGAATTCTATGGTATCACGACAGTATATGTCAAACCTTATTTTATTTTGTCAACGGTCCATGCCATAAATCAAATCATCTACGATTGATTATCCTCATCTTTATATTTTTTATCATTATCAAGCGAAATAACATTATATGTGCGTTTGGTTACCGAGCCAGTATTCTCCTTGTGAGTTACCGAACCCATCCTTGTAGCTGGTCCAGTCTCTGGTAAAGTTTTCAGAACCGTCGAATCGTCGCTGAAATACCTGTAAAGTATGGATTTGATACGTGTCCTAAGCTGCGATTCCTTTTAAACCAATTAATTGCTTCTAGAACTGTTGGAATTTTTGGAAATTACTTTAATGGTGAATTGGTTAAGCATGTACCCGCGCATATGTCTAATTACGCCATCTTTGTGAGTTTGGGAACGAATCATGGTAATTCTAAGAACTATACAATAATGTACATATAAAGTCTGCCTTATAATTGTTGGTGGATCTAGGAAGGAAAAAGGCAGAGCTAGATACCGCAACCTATTTGACACGTGACGCTCGTTGTTTAGAAATATCAGCTTTGCATATGACATGCTTGATTGCATTGCACAAAAGCGGCAGTGACATAAATTCTTCTTTTTGTTCCTCTTTGAAAACAAAGATGTTTTTTTATTTCCTTTAAATAAACAAGCCAGGTACATCTTTGTTGTAAGCAACATCTGTAATGCAGTGGCTATCAACATACCGTCCAAATGGATCCATCCGTAGATACGACACAATACACTTCTTTTGGGCGGCTATAGATCCCAAAAGGATATATGGTGTATACACCGCTAACTGGTGGATTTAGGTCGGAACATTCAAGAGGAGCTGGAATGGAGTTGCACTGATGTAACCGACAGGAAAAGAGATACAATCACATCACTGGTCGGTTTCTGATCAAATGCGCTGTCTACATATACATACTTATAACATATATAAACATGCTACTTATGCAATGGCTCTCTAAATTGTACAAGCGTTATGCAAGTGTGTCATAACTCAAAACACCGAGATGAATCGTGCCAAGCATTGGTCTATGGGGTATACGTAGGCATGACAACACCGATCTAAGCGTATTCACTTACAATGGACATCAATTTTCGTCTGAATGGCCTAGTAACCGAGATAACTCATGGGTTGTTTTGCGATTTGCGGTTCGGGAAATCGCAAAACACTCCATAACTTCGGAGGCCACTTTTTCTCAAATTTGACAGCGTGATTCAACCCCCTCTATTGTATCACACCGCTGCCATCACACGGTTATGAAAGGGTTGAGAACTGTGTCGTTTATCTAGTTTATGTAGCTTTATCGACATGTGATGACATTTTGTACTAAGAAGACATTTTATTTCAAAAGGTTTTAAATATCATTCTGTAAGGTGCAATTTCTCTTCCCTTATTTGTGTATCTATTTTCAGGTGATCCCAAATAACCCTTAGAATGCTGGGAATTTTCTAAATAGATGTTTGTGTCGTCTGCTTTCCAAAACCTTAAATATCTGCCTAATGTTGATGAGAATGATATTTAGAGAAGCAAACAGGTTAGATCACAAGCCAGCTGTCAATTCACTTGGAGCTGGCTTGGATCTAACCTGTTTGCCAAAGCATGACGTTGGTTCCAGCACTATAAGGGTAAAAAGTCACCAACGATCATATTGCATATGTATCTCGGATATCGGTGTTAGCTATATATATACACGAGACCAATGGATAAGTACCGACGAATGCCGTACCAGCTCCGAATATAGTATATGTTAATATAAATAAATTCATTGAAGTTTTGCTGCGAATTCTTGTATTTTGAATATTGAAAAACCAGCGTAAAAACGTAAATCCGCTACCAACTGTTTGTTCGACCGTTTGGTCCACACCGCTTGATACCCACCACCAAACATCAAGCAAGTTATCATTACTTTTTCCCCCTAAAACCCCAAATTCTTACACCCAGGCAAACTTCACACATCTCATATTTTACCGATTGTTGCTTTAAAGCGAAGTCAAACTAGGGTACCACCTTGCCCGTCTGTATGGTCTCTGGAAATAACCAATGACGGTGGTGCTTTATACACATGTAAAGTTAAATAAACAAGGTTATTCGCATATCAGACATGACGCTGTGTGAAACAAACATAATTACTATAAACTCTAAGATGAATCAACAAAGAAACATTACCTGGGTTATTAGGTGCCAACGACTGCGCTCCACCTTAGTAATGAATTGAGAAATGAAGAAAGAAGTTATCAAGTATGAACGATAAAATGATATATAAAAACGCTTTAAGCTTTACGTGGAATAGATATCAAAACACAGAATTTTTTGTAAACAATATTCATTCAAACATTTGATTAGATGAACGGTACAGTAGTTGTAGTATGACCCTTGATTTCAAGATGTCGGCGACACGAAACAATTCTTAAATGCATTTAAACAAAGGATTATAGATTGCACAACACAGAATTGGCATGATAATGTCAACAACTCACCGAGATGTGCAACTTATAAGTGTTTTAAAACACTTTTAAACCCTGAACGATATTTATCACTGGATATATCTTTTCCACTACGGAAATGCCTTGCTAGATTTCGGTGTTCTAACCATAAATTAAATATAGAATTAGGCAGACATTATAATATTGATAGAGAAGATCGAATATGTTTACATTGTTTCACAACAAATGATTCTCTTCTTTTAGAAGACGAATTCCATGTATTCTTCATATGTTCAAAATTTGATCATATAAGAAACACCTATTTATACAATTGGTATACTGATAATAAAGAACGCCAAGGGTTTTATCATCTTTTCCAGTCCAACAATGCATCATCTATTCGGAAATTGGCTATATACGTTTCCAAGTTAATGATAGAGTTAGACTTAAGATAGATAATGTTCATTTTAAAAATTCAACTAACAACTTTTTCCTCATCGGGGACACAACTAACAAAATGTTAACTTGTATTTGATATTTTGTATTATGGGCCGGTGGCCTCTGTTTACAATAAACTTTCTGACTTCTGACTTCTGACCTTGATTAGAAATCGTGAAAGGGGAGAGGGTTACCTGTTTCTATAGATAAATATGAGAACCGCTTGTCTACAATTCTTAACCCTTTCCTAAACAATAACGGCATTTGACCACTTTGTTGCAGACGACCTTAGAAAGCATTGTTGGAAAAGGAGACATTGCTAATGACGAGCAATTTTTCATTTTCCCCACAATGTTTTCTGCCCTATCAGAAGATTATTTTCCAATTTCATCACCTTTTGAAATGTCGTCTGCAAACTCTTTCAACTTGGGACAGTCGAAAATTTGTTGTTTGGGAAAGGGTTAAGATGAGTATTCATGTAGCATTGACGAATACTGTTTAATCTCTAAGACTTGACTCTCTATATAGTAAACCCTATCGTATCAAATCGGCCATCCCCGTCATAAGTCGGTAGATATAGTTATTTTAAGAAATGGCCGAGGTGTTCCGAATGTAGTAAACCGTGCTATTTACAGTCGTTATCAAACATGAATAAAAATATCCAGGTGATGACAAGCGTGTTGGTATTTGTAACGCTTCTTTGTGATACTCTAGAAACTTTGATTACACAGTAGTTATCTCCCTTGTAAAATGAACAGCAAATGGTGAGGAAAAATTCAATACGGTTTTTTTTTCACTCATAAAGATCATTACTTGATCCATTCCTCACGGTTATTCACAGAACTATAGCAACTTAGTAAGCACACTGAATGTAAGTACATCAAATAATTGTTATAGGATAGTTAAAGTCGTGGGTTACAATCGTCTAGGACATACCATCAATAAGCATCATCATGGATTCTTTGTAGGAATAATGGGTGTTATCCCAATCCATTCCATCAGCCTCGGTGTCATGGCGTCCGTTAAGATATGGGCCATTCAGGTTACCACAGTGACACTCCTCATTCCACCACGCCCCTTTATATAGGTCAGCACAGTTACGATTATCCTTATCGTTATCTCGGTCATACGTAGAAAACTGCATACCGTTCCATCGCCCACCCAGACAGTCGGCTAAAATAGAGAAAAATATCGATGTGTTTTATTCTTTACGGGAAATTCAATTGGGTTGGGTTATCAATGCCATTATTTTATAATGAATAGTACCATGCAATCGCCCTACAAGACAGTCCGCTAAAATGGAGACAAATATCGACCGGGACCACTTGTTTCGGGAAAACCCATTGGATGAGTTATCAATGCCTTTATTTTATACTAAAATGTCTCATCCCATCGCCCACCCAGACAGTCGGCTAAAATAGAGAAAAATATCAAAATCCATCAACCTTTAAGGCAATACCTCTTTTGGTGAATTTAAAACGCTATCATCATATAACGATAAGTACCATTCTATACGGGAAAAGCCGTTGGATGAGTTATTAGGGTCGTTATTTATTGTAAAAAGTATCATTCCATCGCCCGCCTAGACAGTCGGGTCAAATGGAGAAAATTATCGATTGGTACAATCATTTCGGGAAACTTTTTGACGTGAGTTATCAATGCCGTTATCTTATACTGAAAAGTATCATTCCATCGCCCGCCTAGACAGCCGGGTCAAATGGAGAAAATTATCGATTGGTACAATCGTTTTGGGAAACTTTTTGACGTGAGTTATCAATGCCGTTATCTTATACTGAAAAGTATCATTCCATCGCCCGCCTAGACAGTCGGGTCAAATGGAGAAAATTATCGATTGGTACAATCGTTTTGGGAAACTTTTGGACGTGAGTTATCAATGCCGTTATCTTATACTGAAAAGTATCATTCCAACAAGAGTCAGTCGGTTAAAATGTAAACATCGTGAGATGGAGAAAACTATCGATGAGCTTTAATTGTTATAGGAAAACACCTTGATGTGAGTTATCAATGCTGTTATTTTTTATAAACAGAAGATTATAGATTATTAAAGGCCCCGCCCATATCAATAGAGGTTATGTTCACATAAAATGTATTTCATTGTTGTTTGGGGTTTGATATAAAGATAAAAGCAGCTATTAAAAGCATAATTCTGTCAAGAAGCATCAATTTGTTGAAAAAATATAAGGTGTTTGTTTGTTTGTTTAATTTTTTGTTTGTTTGAGTAATTTGTTTTACATCGATTGTTTAGAAGGCTAAGCCAAGCCTATCGAGTCACTCTCGATGACTGCTTCCTTGATAATACAACAGTACTCGTGCCGATTCGTAGATTAGTCCTGGTAATTTTCACCTCGCTTAACAGGGTTTCGAACCCGGGACCATTGGTACAAGAGGCCGACGCTCTACCACTCTACCAGTGTCGCCAACGTATATGTAGATCTAAAAAGCGACGTCACATTTTTTTAATTAGAAAAAAATCGTATTCTGCTTCAAATTATTGTTTTTAAGAGTGTATCATATATTTGTATTTCCTAACAACTGTGAACGATCACATTTGATAAAGAACCCGTAAGTGCAGCCCTGTCCATCATGGATGACTAAACCCTTCACCTAGCATAGACCTATACCCTTCCGCCTGACAGTCGGAGAACCTAACTACTCGAAAATCTGAAATAACGCATGGCAGTCAGGCAGATAGCTCAATCACAATGGACTCATTCGAACGTGGACAATGCATTGATATATCTAAAGGAGATGTATCGACATGTTGTACTCATTTTTACCTGCATCGCCTGATTTCTGTCCAACCGTAAGACGATAATTGTCGCTTTCATCAGCAACTTTAGCGTTGCTGTATTCGGCGTATGTTACCAGCCCATTATGATTTTTTAGCACCACTTTCAGGGAGTGGGGTCGGTACGACGTCAGTGCATGGATAACATCGTTTCCTGTAACAGAATTAACAAATTACGCTGTAATGATCTATTTGTATACAGGATAGTGGTCCAGGGGGAAAAGAGTCGGCCTCGGGACACGAGGTCGTGGATCCGAAGCCCGCGAGTAGCAAGATTCTCCTTGCGACCTTTTATTAATCCACAATTGGTGAAAGCAGTGATAATTTTTGGCCCAAAGAATCTCATTAAATTTCCAAAAAACTCATTACTTTCATTTATTTTAATCATTTTTCTATAGAAAAACCCATTGATTTTTAAGTTTTGGTAGAAAAAGCCCATTGGTTTAATTTAGAAAAAAGTCACTGTGAAAGTACTGGCTATGTATCCAGAAAGCAGAATCGAGTGTGGTTAGTCAGAGCTGTATCAACTCGTTTTACAACCGATATAAAAGAAATAAGTTTAGACTAGACAACTTATATTCAGGGACCCTAATTCATAAATTTCGGAAGGTTTGAATTTTCTTTGTGATCCTAGACTTTTTGCTTTTTAATATCATTGAAACACGTGGTATAATTCTTATAGATTTGTATCCGATCAAAACTGGGTTACTGACCATTAAAGTCATTACTTTTTTTTTTTTTTTTCATTTATTCAGTTTATTACTCAAATTGTTACAAAAACAATGCATGAGTTATTAAATCAATATCAAATTAAAAGATCTTTTAAGACGTGATAGCGGTTTTTGAAGAATAATTTGCTGAGATTAGCTAATTCGTCTCTTCACACGAGGTCAGCTACCCGCTTTGGGCAGCTGACTTCCTGGCGACCATTAAAGTCATTACCGTCTTTCTACTTGTGCAATAGTTGTTGGAAATCAGTTCGAAAACGCATTTTTTAAAAACAATGAAAGAAACAATAGTTTGTTTCATTTTCGACTCAACAGGGACAATGATACCAAAGGGGACAGACGATGGTATTTTTAGGAAGGAACCCTTCATATTTATACCTTTTTTATGTTTATCTTATTTGAAATTGTATAATCATCTACTATATCTTTAAGAGCTGCTTCCTCAATGTGGTATGATACCTTTGAGACGGTTGATATTATTTCTTATGGGAAAGAAACCAGACACGATTATGTGTTTATCGTTGTAATAGATAATATGCGGATTTAACGGAAATTAAACGTATGACATTCTGCAGCAAAAAAAAATTTAGAGCACTGGTGGACAAAGAAGAAATTGCACATAAGGACGGTATCTTTCAAGTACAAGAGAAACTTCATAAAACACATGGAACTGACTCAGGGACTTTGTGTCGTTGTCCAATGATTCACATACTTTTACACAAATTTCCTTATGTAACAATGTATAGATAGAACAGTTCACGGTTGTTTTCCATTGCGTTGTCAAATAACACTGAGTTAACCCTTCACCAAACGGCACATTTTCGACTGTTCCAAATTCAAAGAGTTTGCAGACGGCATTTCAAAATGTGATGAAATAAGAAAATAATCTTCTGATAGGGCAGCAACATTTGTGGGAAAAGGAGAAATTGCCCATTAAGAGCAATTTCTCCTTTTCCCACAATGTTTTTCAGAGTAGTCTGCAACAAGATGGTCAAATGTCGTTATTGTTTGGTAAAGGTTTAATGCTAGATGGACGAAATGAGCGTTTGATTACCGAGCCAGTATTCTCCATGTGCGTTACCGAACCCATTCTTGTAGCTGGTCCAGTCTCTGGTAAAGTTTTCAGAACCGTCAAATCGTCGCTGAAATACCTGATACAAAGATAAAAATCAAGAAAATTGTCATAGACACTCCACGTAGAAAATGCAAAATCGATAACTTTATCGACTCTCGAAAACTTAAAAAAAAAAAAAAAAAAAAAAAAATTGCTTGTTCAATAAAAACACATATTATGAGCTCCTTTGAAATATAGAAACTGTAATTAGCCATATACTTAGTGACGAAGACTGTTTTAATGACTGTTAATGTTTGTTACTAAAATAACACAATATCTGAGACGTAATTTGACCAGTTTGTTGCACACGAATCAGGAAAACATTGTAGGAAAAGAAGAAATTGCTCTTAACAAGCAATTTCTCCTTTTCCCAGCATGTTTCCAGGCCTATCGATAGAATATTTTTCAATTTCATCACATTTTGAAATGTCGTCTGCATACTCTTTCAATTTGGGACAGTCGGACATTTAGGGTTTGGTAAAGGGTTAAGGTATTCATATACATGGTGGTTGTTCTTATCGAGATCTCGTTTATAAATGTATCTTATCTTGACCGCATGACGTTTGACCCATTTACTTCGTGACTTTAAGGGTGTCGGTACACTGTCACAGATTGGAGGGATTGGAAGCTAAAATCTAAATTCTTATGATCTGTACAACAGCTTAACTGTTACATGATATCCAATTAAGAATAGTCATCGGAAACAAAGATATATCGTTTATAAATCTTTAAGTGTGAATTCAATGAATCAAAATGTGTTAAGTTCAAAAGCGTGACATCGCTTTTGAGATCTACCGCTTATAAATTTAACAAACTTTAGTAAGTTGACGCTTCCTGAATTAAGTAGCTTACAAAACATATTTTTAGTTTTTATCAACAACAATACAAAAACTTTATTGTTTCAACGACATTTAAATTTGGCTTTCAAATCTTCTCTCCTGTGAACAAGCACTTTTAGATTGCGTAGAAAGAAACATTGTGGGAATTATTTCATTGTCGTTGAGAGACACTTTCAACATTTCTTTTTCTTCGCAGCTCTCCAATTATCCAAACAAATACTTCATGCTTTTACCGAAAACAATATCTGGTCATTATGTTAATCCTTTATATAATAACAGTTTCCGTAAAGGAAAGTCATCTATGTGATTGGTTGCTTTTGGTATGGTTGGGAATGAGTTTCGAACCCGAAACCTTAAACAAATGAGACGGACTTCGGACATTCTATCTCAGTCTTACGCCGATCTAAGACACGTTTACCATCTTCGAAATCTTTCATTTCGGACATATAGTCGCTAAGGATGATTGAAGAGGCGTCCGAAAGAATGTTCAGACGCCCCTGCATTCTTCGTGAGCGATGACACCATCCTCCTTCGCAGTGATCTCCCTTTTCATTTGATGTACTGAAGTGTATCAGAGGAAAGTAATCCTGAGCGGACTATGCGCTGATACGTCCAAAATGCTGTAAATTGTGAACCTCCATTTCATAGGCGTAGGAGCCGGGGGGGGGGGGGCAGGGGGGCCCGGCCGCCCCTAATATCCAGACTGGGGGGGCCAGAGTATACTTTCGCCCCCCAAATATTCACAATGGAAAATGAAGATTTTTGGAAAGTAAAAATGAAAGAAATAAAGTGTATTTTGTGCTTTATTTAATACCAATTCGCCTTTTGTTACGAACAATAACCAAAACATTTTGACGTCATCATCGCAAATGGCAATCTGAATACATCAGGTCAGAGACATAGATAACATGTTCTATGTCTCTGATCAGGTTTATCCAATGAAATCTCAGTTCACTGAAAGTAGGTTCAACTAACGAAAACAATGATGCAAAACATACTCTAAGCAGTCAGACCCTATATTGTGTTTAAATTTAAACTTATTTTTTGTTCAAAATTATAGACGAACTCGTGGCTGTGACAGCATGTTGGTTGTTACTTTTAGTTATTATCAATACAATATGCTTTCCGCGTGAGATCGAGACCTGGCCAAACCTATTTTCTTTTTCTTTTGGTTATTTTGTCTTAACTAAGATACACATTTTCATACACTTTCTTTCAAATCATTTAATGATATTGAATTTGTAGACGTCATGAGAAAGTTTAGGAACATTTATTCTTAGACCAGTCTCATCTGAAGTTGCCCCCCCCCCATGTTGAAAACGCTCCTACGCCTATGCATTTACAATGTTGGTCCATTCTGTACACCATAGTTATGCAAACACACCGTATAGCCTCTAATCCACTCACCGTGCCAATAGTGCCGTCGTCCGAAAACACACAGAACACCTGATAATGGCGACCGGAAGTTCCAAACGGGTAGATGGTGTAAACACCGGTTTCTCGACTAGGATCATGTACCTGGGAGCAATCACGGGGACCTTAAACGATAGCTTACGTGTTAAACATGTTGTATGTGTATTTTATGTGTCTAAAACTTTTTTTTTTAACTAGAAGGTCGGATACCCTTCGTCGAAACAAAGAAGACATGTCATTTTAAGTAAAACACTGGTGATAAAAATTGTTAGTCAAAAGATTTACATATTGTATTGGGATCACATATGCATTTGGTTTTTGGTGCTCTTACCCTAACAGTGCTGGAATTCACTTCATGCTTATGCAAACAGGTTGGATCCAGGCCAGCCGCCAAATAAATCGGCGGCTGGCCTGTGATCTAACCTGTTTGCTATACTGAGTATCTTTCCTCAACAAAACTAAGAAATTATTTAAGGTTTTTGAAAGCAGACGACACAAAAATCAATTTTTGAAAAATACCAAGCATTCTAAGCAGTATTGTGGTTGGCGTTAGATACAAGTATACACTTTTGAAATCAAAAGGAACTTACGCGGAACAAGGGACTTGTCGTAAACGGTACCTTTTCAAATAGTTTGAATAAGTATTTAAACTATATGATTTTATGAAAACGATTGCATTACTAAACGTCATGTTAAAATTCGTATTCTGTCATACAATTAAACAGTAAGATAATAAATACATTAATAGGTTTAGAAAACCCAAATCAACGACGTTCATAACAATATACACGGGATTTTTCAAGGAAGAGCTGAAAACAGAATAGTTTGTACAACCTTAATAATGAAAATGAAGAAAATATTGACCAATACGCTACTTTTAACGTGCACATAGGAAAACAAATTTACATAGTATGCCTACATGTAAACTGAAACGGAAAGTGTTAGTGGAAAGTATAATGATGATTATGATGATGATAACTAAAGCCTATTCCGAAATAAAAGCCTGTGCCGAAATATATAAATGAAATGTCAAGTGAGTATAATTACAAGCGAGAACAATATCAAACACATGTAGGATGACAGCACATGCAGGTGCTTGTTAACAGAGGAGAAAATGTGAGAGTCGAAATAAAATGCCTTTGAAACAATACAGCTGTTTTTATTGTTGTTTGATATACAACTAAAATCAGCTATCAAAAGAATAACTAATTCAGGAAGCGTCAACTTATCTACACTTTATATGCAGCAGGGTTTCGTTTTAATAAACAGTTTACGCTTAAGATTTCCGTAAGTCTAAAACAACAGTTCCTCTTTTTATCAATATTTGGCTAAGCAATATTGCAAAGTAACACATCATTGGAATCGTCTCTCCAAGACGCTTCCAATGACGTGTCAATTTGCAATATTGTACTTCCATTGAAGATACTATCCATGTTTATCAATTATGACTTACGCAAATATTTTCCGTAAGTTGTTAAGTAAAACGGTACCCTGATCTCTAAAGTGAGACCACGCTTTTAGATTACAATGCATGTTAGTTAACTGTATACGAAATGGATATAACTTAAAAAAATGTGTTTGCTCCCAGTGTCTTTCCTCCAGCGTATAACATATAACAAAGCAGCTGTTGTGCAGTTTTAAGTTTTAAATTTCCTCAAATCTGTGAACAAGCACGATAAATGTCACACACGACACCTATAAGAAAGAAAGGAGTCAAAGATGACCTGAACATATTAACTTTTTTCATATCTGCAACATATAAACGTGCTAAAACATAACAAAAATTACATTAACATTATTAAACGCTAATAATGATTAATGGTGAAAATATCTAAAATAACAAACGCATACAGCGTTAGATATTCTCAATCCAAATTCATTATAAAATTTTAATCACATTAAGGTCAAAGTGGTCATATAGTTCAAGTTTAAGGCCACTGTCAAAACTTAAAAACGTTCGCAAAAGCTGGTCGTATTCATCGTCAACAACTTCAGTGTACCGTTTCACTGAGAAAAAAAAGCTAACGTAAGTCAAAACTGATGAACATGAATATTATCCTAAATGAAAATACAATATTGCCATGTGACACGTCATTGGAAACGTCTCAGAGAGACAATTCCAATGATGTGTTACTTTGCAATATTGCCAAACTCTTGAATAAGAGGGAACGTTGTTTTGAACTTAGGCAAATTTTGATGCTGTTGTTGTTGGGGTGGTGGTGTTGGTGGTGGTGTTGGTTGTGGTGTTGGTGTTGGTGTTGGTGTTGGTGTTGGTGTTGGTGGTGGTGTTGGTGTTGGTGTTGGTGGTGGTGTTGGTGGTGGTGGTGTTGGTGGTGGTGGTGGTGGTGGTGGTGGTGGTGTTGGTGGTGGTGTTGGTGGTGGTGTTGGTGGTGTTGGTGGTGTTGGTGTTGGTGTTGGTGGTGGTGGTGATGGTGGTGGTGGTGGTGGTGTTGGTGGTGGTGTTGGTGGTGGTGTTGGTGGTGGTGGTGGTGGTGATGGTGGTGGTGGTGGTGGTGGTGGTGGTGGTGGTGTTGGTGGTGGTGTTGGTGGTGGTGGTGGTGGTGGTGGTGGTGGCGGTGGTGGTGGTGGTGGTGGTGGTGGTGGTGGTGGTGGTGGTGGTGGTGGTGGTGGTGGTGGTGGTGGTGGTGGTGGTGGTGGTGGTGGTGGTGGTGGTGGTGGTGGTGGTGGTGGTGGTGGTGGGTGGTGGTGGTGGTGGTGGTGGTGGTGGTGGTGGTGGTGGTGGTGGTGGTGGTGTGGGTGGTGGTGGTGGTGGTGGTGGTGGTGGTGGTGGTGTTGGTGGTGGTGGTGGTGGTGGTGGTGGTGGTGGTGGTGGTGGTGGTGGTGTTGGTGGTGGTGGTGGTGTGGTGGTGTTGGTGGTGGTGGGTGGTGGTGGGTGGTGGGTGGTGGTAAATGTGGTGGTGGTGGTGGTGGTAGGTGGTGGTGGGTGCGGTGGTGGTGGTGGTGGTGTGGTGGTGGTGGTGGTGGTGGTGGTGGTGGTGGTGGTGGTGGTGGTGCAGTATCTGTTAGAGAGGTTGGTAAATGTCGTTATATTCTTGTTGCTATTGTTGTTGATATTGTTGTTGTTGTTAATGATGTTGTTGTCTTCGTTGTCGTCGTTGTTGGTGGTGCTGGTGTAGGTGTTGTTGGTGTCGTTAATGTTACCACTGTTGTCGTGCTGATGATATGGAGTGATGGAGGAGATCGAATGTTTCTGTTGCTGTTTCAGTTGTTCATCAAGATCATGTTAATGGCTTTGCCTGTCTCCAAGATGTGACATACTTTATTACCTGAAAATAAATAATAAAGCGATCCTCGCAGGCGTCAGCACACCTATCAATGACGCTAACATAACGCTTACCGGAACTTAACCCTTAGAAGGCTGGGATATTTTGTATAAATTGAAATTTGTGTTATCTGCTTTCTAAAACCTTTGAATATCGGCTTAATTTTGATGAGGAAAGTTACTCAGAGAAGCCTACAGCTAAGATCACAGGCCACCTGCCAATTAACTTGACGACTAACCTTGATCCAACCTGTTGGCATGAGCCTGAAGTCAGTTCAAGCACAGAAATCGAGTCAACTTATTGAGAAAAGAAACTTCTTATTGTAGCAAACAAATAAAACAAGGCACTATCATAGGAGGGGGGGTGCGTATTTATTTGAAAAGAAAAAACACTATCCTTTCGATGTCGAATTGTTGGAGTAGCAGACAACATTGTACGGGTGGTGGCCGAATTTCCAAAAGATTTTTTTAATTGAATAAAGAACACCAATAAAAAAAACTGTATTGTTTGAACATTTTATTTTGACTTTCAAATTTTTTGTTCTGTGAAGAAAAACGGTTGTACGTCTTATGCATACTTGTTGCTTTTTTGTCAGCGTTACACTGGTATAAAAATGTCTAGTTTTGTAAGATGACCATTTTGTCTGTAGTTAATCATCTCTGCAGCGTAAAGGTTCAAAAACGCTATGACAAAAGTATAAATCACATAGGTGAAAAGATTATTTTTATATTTCAAAATCCTTTCATGTCAAATTGCAAAGCTCTCAAATTAGACCAGATTCAATACTCACGACTGGGATTATGTTAACTATCAGTCCTTTCTTTTTGTTGTAGATCTAGATCTGTGAATCCGTGATGAACGATCCAAAAATTGTAAATACAGGATATTTACGCCACAGGTACCACAAGCACACTGCCCCAACTACAGTAAGTCGTTCAACTTTATACATCCCCGATAAGAGCTAACAAATTGAACCCATTACCAAACATTAACGACATTTAACCACTTTGTTGCAGACGACTCTTGAAAACATTGTGGGAAAAGGAGAAATTGCTCGTAAAGAGCAATTTCTCCTTTACCCACAATGTGTTCTGCCCTTTCAGAAGATTATTTTCCAAGTTCACAACAATTTAAAATGTCGTCTGCAAACTCTTTCAATTTGGGACGGTCGGAAATGTGGTGTTTGGTAAAGGATTAAGCATTCGTCAACTTTCATAGCTCCATACCACACCATCACCACCGCACCGTTATACAACCGCTACCGGGGTTTTCTCGTCCAAGTCTGCCTACGTGATATATAAGGTGACAGTCCGGTAATCTTTGGCCCTTTTTTGTTCCATATTGATTCATTCACAGAACCTTCCATGACAAATTTAAGAGTTAACCCTCTACCAAACCATAACGACATTTGACCAGTTTGTTGCAGACAACTTTCGAAAAAATTGTGGGAAAAGGAGCAATTGCTCGTAACGAGCAATTTCTCCTTTCACAACAATGTTTTCTGTCCTTTTAGAAGATTATTTTCCAAGTTCATCACATTTTGAAATGACGTCTGCAAACTGTTTCAATTTGGGCCAGTCGAAAATGTGGCGGTTGGTAAAGGGTTAAATCCTCCTCGTTTTACTGATCCACAGTCAAATTTTCACGAAGAAACAGTGCGATCTACAGCTATTTTTTTCTCCATCGGCCAGTTCTTTATACTACACTCTAGAATCGCATCCAAAATTGATGAGGTTTGCGAATTGCGCCTGCATTGTCGCTTCACCTTCCGCGACAAGTAGTTCTGTAAATAACAACACACCAAAGGTTTAATCAAAGCGCTGATAGCGCTGAAGGACTAAGGTGCGTTTAAAGCAAGATGATTGAGGATATATTTGAAAATGTCTTTGGGCAACATCTCGAGGAAAACAGCTGCTCCTTTTACCACTTTTACTATAATTATTATTTCTGTGAACAGAGACTAAACGATGGTCTATTTTCCGAACATCTGGACATTTTACGATTTCTCATGAGGCAACAGTTATAAAAATATAAAGCAAAACAAAGCGAGTAAATCCGGACTACATTCCTAGTTCCAAGAAGGTATTAGTCCACACAGTGAATGCGGATGTTTAATGAGTAATTGGGGTCAAACCGCTGTTTGTGTAACGATAAAGTACCATCCCTCAAAATGTGGTATGTATATTCAATGGACTAAGGTGCTGACGCACCCTTAGTCCAAAAAGCATGGCAAACACTCACAAAAGATCGGAATCCACCAAAAGGCCCCCTATTGTATCCCATAAACATATAATGTAACATCCAAAATGTGTTTGTTTGCTTAAATTTTTTTACATCGATTGAGAAGGAGGCTTAATAAAGCTACTATACAAAGACCGCCGGAAGTAATTCCTGGCCGCATAACTAATGCTAGCACATATAAAGGTGAAACGGAATCAATATTGTTTCTAAATTTCGCATATCAAGCGATGTTTATAGTTACAACGATACTACTGATGCCTTTTTCTATGTTTTGAAGATGTTGCACTTGTATGGGTTGTCTTGCACCATCGTTGCCTAGTACCTAGTGGATAGTAAAAGAAGTCAAAATGATCCTCTACACGGTAGACTTTCATGCTAGGAAATCTTGCTGACGGGCGGAATATCAATGCTTCTATCCGGCTAGGACGTGTCATCGGGTAACCCTTTATTAAACGCCAAATTTTCCACTGTCACAAATTGAAAGAGATTGCAGACATTTCAAATTGTGATGAAATTTGAAAGTATTCTTCTGATAGAGTAGAAAACATTGTGGGAAAAGGAGAAATTGCTCGCCACGAGCAATTTATCCTTTTCCCACAGTGTTTTCCAGAGTCGTCTGCAACAAAGTGGTAAAAGACTTTATAGTTTGGTAATGGTTTAATTTAACTTGTTGCCTTCCTCCATAGTTATAGGCAGGGCTTCTCAAAACTGTTCACACAAAAAATATTATTTAGTTTACCTTATTTGTTTTACATCGAAATTGAAGGAATCTTAAATATTGTATGAAACCACTCTCGATGACTGCTTCCTGGATACTAAACCATCACTCGTACCGATTGTGTGGGTAAGTCCCGGAAATCTTCACCTCGGGAATTCGAAGCCGGGACCCTCGGTTCAAGATGCCGACGCTCCACCTCTGTCCACAATATGATATGAATTTCTGCAAAGTTAACCGTCTGTCATCGCTTCGCTGCCTATATATAATCTGCGATTAATCTTCCAACTAGAATCTAAATTGACTTGTTCACATCTTGACCGCGCGTAACTCGCAGTCAACAGATCAAGGGATACTAACGAGTTTAAATAGCGAAGTTGATTGACACAGTTACATCCCTTTTATTAGCCTTTTCTATTTATATCACTCTTTCTGGTTAAAAATATCCATTTTAGTATTACACACAATCGTTCATTTATATTGTCTTTTGTATGATAGATATTGCTCAGTTTTAAGACAATGCAATTAATGATAAATACTTAGTTCTCATTCTTCGATCAAAATGAAGTATCTGGAAAATATACTGTAAGATAAATTCATTCCAGGAATTAATCCAAGTTTTGTTCCCGGAGAATATTTCTTCTGTTTTCTCGGGAAATCGACATGTATAAAGTAGCCTATTTATTTAACCGCATACTGCAGGCGGTATCTCAAGATGACCTCGTGAGTTATGATAGGTTGGTACTGATTGAAGCAATAGTGTTGAAACAAAATAAAACAACTTTTTTTGTGTTAAGTAACCGCCTCACTCTCTACAGCATAGCAACAATCAATCAGGACAAGATGTACCCTCTGCGTTACTGAGCCGACTCTTTTTACAATAGTTCTTTATAGCCTACCCGGTATGAATTAGGTTTTAACCGTTTATTATATGTCCGTAAAGGTATGGTTTAAAGGCCCATTTAAGGAGATCGATGTTATATCATACTATATTATTTGGTAATTTTTTTGGACTCATTTAAATAGTTATCACCAGAAAACACCATCAGCACAACTAAAATGTGAAAGTAAACCAGGAATAATCCAGATTAGCAAGTTTTATAATTCAGATTTCCTGATTCTTCACCTCTGACCTTGACAGTTAATAACACACACATTTTTGAAGCAACCAACCAGAATTCGATATTTTGAATATGTAAACAAACAGGTTGGTGATAAACATGATTGAATTGGAGACATTTCAAGCACAAAATAAGTTATTTTAAATGAGTCTTTTAAATAGGGTCTCAATGCATTCGTAAATTAATTCTCATGTAATTTATTTGTACTCCTCTCCTTTGATGTGCCTTTAAGGGTTGTTGCACGTGGGATCCACTGTATACAACCTTGTGTGTCTGTCTTTCTGATTATTTTTAATGATCGTATGTTGTATGCTTATCATGTTTAAATGTGACTTTGAGCGCAATATAAGTTCTTATGGTAAAGTATATGTGATGAAATTGAAAAATAATCTTCTGATAGGGCAGAAAACATTGTTGGAAAAGGAGAAATTGCTCGTTGAGAGCAATTTCTCATTTTCCAAAAAATGTCCAGAGTAAATGGTCAAAACCGTTATTGTTTGGTAAATGGTTTTAGGGTTTATAAATTATACTTTACAAAATCAATTAAGCAAAATAAACCCTCACCAGATAAAACAATGGCAATTGCCTCTCGGTACTTTCAAATCATCGATAACAATGTGAAAATTATAACGATGCTATACCATCTACACTAATTAAAGATTGGCTAAGCTCTCTTTCCGCCTAAAAGCTTACTCATGTTTTTTATCTGAGTTGGAATGAATACTGATAAAGGATTATACATTGAAAGGTCGTCAATCTTTGTCGACGATTTTATCTTATATTAAAATAATATTACCTTATGTTTGACAGGTGTTCGGTTAACACCATTCCACGTATACGAGTAATGCGCCAAGGCTCTAATTGGATAACAGCAGACAACCGCCGTTTATGGGTATTTCAAAACCTCGAACGGCTCGGCCGGTGTGATCAAATCAATGTCAACGTGGTGACCTTCATTAAGGAAGAGAAGCTTAATTCCACGACCGACGGAAAAACGGTCCGGGTCCGCCGGGAGCCGGGAGGATCCTGGTACAGGAAATCGAGCTCGTATCGGGGACCTGGAAATCCTAGCTACTCCAGCGGACCGGACGATGTAATGGTTATAGGATTGTTGTTGGGCGGTGCGGTGCACTTTTGTTGGGTATGATATTTTTGGAAAGAGCTAACTTTACAAATACATAGATCCTACCGTTGGTACAGCGTCGCTGTTGGATGGTGCACTTTTGTTGGGTATGATATTTTTGGAAAGAGCTAACTTTACAAATACATAGATCCTACCGTTGGTACAGCGTCGCTGTTGGATGGTGCACTTTTGTTGGGTATGATATTTTTGGAAAGAGCTAACTTTACAAATACATAGATCCTACCGTTGGTACAGCGTCGCTGTTGGATGGTGCACTTTTGTTGGGTATGATATTTTTGGAAAGAGCTAACTTTACAAATACATAGATCCTACCGTTGGTACAGCGTCGCTGTTGGATGGTGCACTTTTGTTGGGTATGATATTTTTGGAAAGAGCTAACCTTACAAATTATGGTATCCTGTCGTTGTTACAGCGTTGTTGTTACGTGGTGAAATTTTGTTTGGTATGATGTGTTTTGGAAAGAGTTGGTAAAATTTTGATATCCGTTCAATCAATTTTCCAAATTGTTTTTCAAACCCAAAAGAATGCCTTTCCATATCAAAATTAAAGGCGTCGCCAACACAAAACTGTTTGTTCACACATATGAAGGTTTGAAAGTCTAACGAAATGCTAAGAAACTATACAGTAATTAATCCTCAGGGGCATTTCCAGTTTGGTCGTGACCAGTGAGCTGCTTTGGTTTCATTCTAAGACCCTTCCTTAGTATATATAAATGAAAGTTTAAACCATAGGTGTTTATAACAATCTTCGACAATATCCCAATATATGCACTATATACTATAGTATATAAAGCATATATTGGGATATTGTCGAAGATTGTTTCAAGCACCTGTATTCTAATCAGGGCTTTTTTTCCTTGCATTGGGAAGAGGCCCATGCCTGTTAATTTTTTTGGGAAAATCTATCACTGAACTTGTTGAATTGTGAAACCAAAAAAACTGGTGTTTCTTTGGTGTATTATGGAAAACTGCATTATTTTAAAGAAATTTCCAATTGGGAAGGCGGCTTTTGTTGGCCCTGTAAAATAAGACAAAACAGTCCTGTAAATGCTACCAGTCACAGGATATTTTTACGTTATATAACAGGGACCTATAAAAGGCACCTTCCCATCAAAGTCATACCAGCTTTTTAGCTTCCCAATTCAGCAATTGCAGCGATACAATTTCCCAAATTCAACAGGCTTGGGCGTCTTCCCAATTCAAGGAAAAAGGCCCTGCGTCAGCAGTTCGTCCTGATGCTCGTTAAGTGTCACGAAATCTTCGGGCGTTACCAGCTGTATGTGTTCGGCTACGTACGCCGTACGGAAGGCGATGTAAGAGCAACAGAGCAATAACCTGGTAGGTCCTAGACGGTTTTACATGCATGTCAACCACGTATTAGTATAATAGATCTGAAAGTCCCAGGGCCCGGGTACCGTTTTACTAAACAGTTTACGCTTAAGATTTGCGTAAGTCTAAAACAACAATTCCTCTTATTTCAATATTGGACGAAGCAATATTGCAAAGTGACACATCATTGGAATCGTCTCTCCGAGACGCTTCCAATGAAGTGCCACATTGCAACATTGTACTTTCATTGAAGATACTATCCATGTTTATCAATTATGACTTACGCACATATTTTCCGTAAGTTGTTTAGTAAAACGGGCCCCCGAATTCTTCGAGAATTATTATTTCCTACTTAAACTCAAACCCTTACTAGCTCTCAAGTACGAGTATCGTATTAAATTTTTGTTGTGAGCAGGTATCTTAAACTTGTTGAATGCTATTTGCAAAGATAAGAACACTTTTTATTTCTAAATCCGTTTATTTTTTCTTAAGTTAAATAACACCGTGTTCAAAACAAAAGTAAAACACTGTTTATAAGAAAATCGACTCCTACAATCGTATGAACGCCTATACATTTGACATTCTTATTTTAAGTCTCTGAATAATTTACATTTTTATCAAGGGTGCTTGTTCACAGATGTGATAACAGTTTGAAGTTAAACCTAATTTCTATTAAACTATACAACAAATGTGCGTTAGTATGATTCGCAATAGAGAAAAGCCAAGACACAAACTATATGTATATTGGTTAAACGACATCACATTTTACTTTTTGAATTTTCTCATTTGTGAACAAGTATCTTAAACTGACGAATAGTGAATGCTGAAGACGATAGAAAATGGAACATTACACTAAATTTTATTTGTATTGCATATACATTTTGGGTCGATTTTTCTACAAGGCACTCTTTACGAACGGAAATATATGAAAACATTCTTATTTGTTGACAAATTGGAAATAGAAACAACATTTGACAGATTGTGTTAACAATTAGTCGAAGTAGAATGATGGCACAAGTACCAACAACACAATTAAAATAATGTCAATTAATATTACATTTTACATTGCATAATTTACTGCAAAAACAAGTTTAAGTTTCAAGCATTTTTCATTGCATGCATTTAGTTCATGACAGAACATACAACAACATAAACGTAGGCTTAGGGGCACATGCGTGTTTCTGACACGGAGAACTTTGACAAGTGAGTATAAAATAGAACTCAATTCCTTCTTATCCAGTAAAACATTTTGGATAATTTTATAACGTTTATTTTTAAACAGATGTAATTATTCTTACGCTGCACTATCCAAAACATAATGTAAATAGCTGTAATCGGTGTCTAGGTAATTGAAAATAATGTTTTCATAAAATTAATTCTTAAAGAGGTCCCCTGCAGCAATTCTTATGGCATTTGATTGAAAATAAACCAACTTCCTTGGTGAAGTACAAACATCAATATGTGTTCGAGCGTATATGGAGATCATCCAACAAAACTACGAATCATTTCGAATTCATTAAAGATCCACCATACCATTTGGGGCCATTCCGATGACAGTTAACTGTTCATTCATAGAATAACACACCAGCTTTTGTCATTTTTATTCAAGTACGGTTTCGTGTATGAAGATGAATCATAGAAGTTACGCGATTCTCTTTCACCATAGGGGCTAGTGGATGACGACGGACCACTATAACCGGAAGTGGGCATTGACCCTGTATATGCCATGTGATCATTATGTCCGAAGGTTGATGTATTGGCCCGAGCTACTGTATATCGAGAGGCCGGATTAGATGCGCGTCCGGTCGAATGTGGTGTCGGTGTTGTATACGACACCGTTCTGTAGGTAGTTGGAAATGACGAAATCGACCTCCTTTCAGCTTCCGGTCTAGCTTTGACCGCCCTGGGGCTGAGCTTCCTATGCCACCGACCCCCGGGACTCCCCCTCACCCGGACGCTTGTACCCTCATTTTCAGATGTCATTTTTGCTTCCGGAATGAAATGCACCATTCGAACCGGTATTTCGTTGCACCTACCGAGTTGTTCAAGCTGACGAAATACCCAAAGCCGCCTGTTATCGGCGGTGACCCAATTGCCGTCATGTAGTACAACACGGATAGTCGGAATGTCGTCAACTGTGCATCTGCAATGTAAAGAAAAGCAGTGAAACGATATGATGTAACGTAATCTCCATTGAAAGCCCGCTTCCAAACTAACAACTTACATACTTCTGGCAAACAGACTACTGGCAAGCGTTTGTTGGCATGGAGGTGACGAGTGCTTTTTCTGTCTCGTAATCACGAGTGAGTAAGTCGTAATGACGACATACCCGAGCTTTTTGCAACAGTCATTCCTAAACAATTCTGTCAAAAGAAGAAGTTTGTAAACGATGTCAATTCCTTATTTATGTTTCTTATTGTGCAGCTTCCAAATTATTTAACTTGGTGTTGAAATGTCAGTAAAATCTTGATAGTATAGTTTTAAAGATGTTTGTTTACTTTTGGGAGGATTTTTAATATATTTGGACTCACCGCATTATGATAGTGTTTCCATTTTGGGACAAAGATATGGGGATACGTTATGAGATTATTGACCCATTACCCTTCGTGAGAATGTGTGGTTCATCCAGGATGAACGCATGCAACAAAGCAGTCATTATCAAAACATTGCTTAGCTTAACCCTTTAACAAACCCCAAATTTGTTACTGCCTCAAATTGAAAGAGTTTACAGACGACATTTCAAAAGGGGATGAATTTAAAAAGAAATCTACTGAAAGGGCAGAAAACATTGTGGGAAAAGGAGAAATTGCTCGTTACGAGCAATATCTCCTTTTCCAACCATATTTTCAAGAGTGGTCTTAAACAAACCCGTCATTTGTCGTTATTGTTTGGTAATGGGTTAATTATGAACCGGGTAGAAACCATCGTGACAAATGAATGAACAGCATCTTTTGAGGAATGCATCCTTTTATTTACAATAGTTTACCTTGTCCTCTGTAGTAGGTGTGTTATAATGTGTTTTAATGGAGTAATATAAGTAATTAATGTGTTTTAATGGAGTAATATAAGTAATTAATGTGTTTTAATGGAGTAATATAAGTAATTAATGTGTTTTAATGGAGTAATATAAGTAATTAAGAAACTTTATAATCTTGTTGTTGCATGACTATTCCAAATGAGATTGATTGGATGAGATGATGTTAAATTAAGCGCGTTTAAGTTTTTGGAATCTATCTAGCTATATTACAATATAAAACAATTGGAAGTAAATATGTTGTATGTAGTTATTGATTAAAGAAAGCTGAAACATATTTGATTTTTTTTGTTTTATTTTAATTTCAGGCAAAATTTCATTTGGAAAACCATCTAGATGGCATTGATGCATTGAATAAGACAGATTTGTATTGCCAACTTGGACCCAGAACAGTGCAAGACCATATTTCACTTGTGGTGCTAAATTAGCAAGATACGTGTTAATCAAGAGTGTTACTATATTAAAGAAAACAAAAATATCAACTACTCTCATTTAAATTGTGATAAGTGTCCTTTCAGTATTTCAGTTGATGTGACAAAACCTTAATAAATAATATATAATAGCATAAAGTTTTTACAAAGTTTTCCAAACCAATGCTATAATATACCCTTCAATAAACCTATGTAGATCATTGTTTCATAGAGATTTTACTACAATTATAGATAGATGAATTATACTCCCATTTATCAGAACTTATTATCTTTTGCATTTATTGCTTCTTATATGCTCATTCTGAGCTATGTATGAAAATAGCACTGTTAAACCATGTCAAGGTTTAATTCTGATGAACACTAGCAACACATACTTGTTCTTAGTCAATTTTGTGAGAAAATTAAGATAAAAAAAGGTATGATAATTTGCAACTATTGAGGGAAGTTTGCTCTCTAAATGCTGAATCATGATGGCACATTTTGATCACCCTTGGGTTTCAAGAAATAACTACAGCTGAAAACAAAATAGAATTTCTTGGTTTAATGAATGTCACTCTTTATGAATTTATTTAAATGACATCTCATATTCAATTTAAATTATAAACACGTATGATGTAGAGAACAATTGTAATGGGCGTGGCATTATTTATTATAAATTAACGTACCAACGTATTATATCATGTCCTTGTACACAGGGTGCACAACAAGGGGGTAGTTACTGGTAACCCCCCTGTTAGAAACAGGGACATTATATTGTAATAATATACAGATACAACATGGACTTTCTAATCCACAGAAAAAGATAAAATAAAATGATCACAAGAATGATAGTAACAAAAATGATACGGAATGTTTTAAGAAATATTTGTCCCAAGGGAAGACATTGCTTCTTACCAATTTTCTGATACGATTCTTTCTTCTCAAATATACAAAAAAGTTGTTTTTTTGTATGTATTCATGAATGACGTCTGTTGCTGAGTTAAAATAACGACAAGCAAATATGTTCCATAAAAGGGAATTCGCAGAAGCAAGCCATTCAATCAAAATATTGAAGCAAAAGAAGAAATTGCTCAACACGAGCAATTTCTTCTTTTATCGCAATATTTATATTTCCTATTCACTGTGAAACAGGATAACACTATCCATCACCAAAAGTCGAAATTTGAAAATCAAGACTATTTCGAAAATGTTTTCAGTGTTTCAGGTCGTTGAAAATGTCTGCACTCAAGTAAATAACAATAAAACGGAACTGTGTGCATCATCTAAAAATATCTTACCTGTTTGTACAAATATCATCCAGTGTTTCACCAATTGACTTATGACTATGGTCACACTTATCATCGAAATAATTGCTGATAGAATCTTGAGAATAACGAATATCAGACGGTTTTAGGCGAAACATCTTGAATTATTCTCCGCGTGATATTGTGCAATCGTTAATTCACTACGTTTGACTTTTAAGCGATGCGTCAAGTACAGATAGACGTAAAATCCAGCGTAATTTACTGGAAACTAAAACGAAAGTACGTCCCCTACTTCTGGTTTCCAGAAAATCGTATAGATCAATAGATCCGGAACATGGAATCCGATCTGTCTTGTACTGTACAGGGTTTTTCCAATATCATCTGACTCCTTTAAAGGTGCTTGTTCACAAAAAAGACAATGTTCATGTCAAAATTAAATGTCGTTGGAACTAGACTCTTTTAGAGTTTACGTATATCGTTTAGATATTTAATGACAAAAAATTAAAAGCTACTGAATGCAAACTACATTCGGAATGTGTCAATATATCTAAATGTATGCAGACGGTATGTAATGGATTCCAAAACCGTTGCAATGCTTTTGGATCTGAACACATATTCATTCATTGTAAAGATGCTCTAAAAACGAAATAATTTTACTTTCAAGAGCCTCTTATACACCAGTGCGGCCTTATAGTGCTGAAGCCGACTTCATGCTTATGCAAACAGGTTTGATGCAGGCCAGCCGCCAAGTAAATTGGCGGCTGGCCTGTGATCTTACATGTTTGCTACTCGCAGTATCTTTCCTCATTAAAATTAAGTAGATATTCAAGGTTTTGAAAAGCAGACAACACACAAATCTATTTAAATACCCAGCATTCTTAGGGTTAAGAAATGGGACCCCCTTACATTTGCGAACAAGTACTTTTATGAAGGTTCGGCATAATAACTCGTTTACGTTCGCTTTTTAGCAATGTCTAAGTGTCTTAAGTTAAAAGAGTTAAAAGACGACGATTTAAAATGAACTGGACCCACATAGAATTTTCCTTGTACGAATAAAGCAATTACCAACAAAAGGATAACTGATGAAAGCAATTTCTACTTTTACCTCACACTTTAAATTTTTCGTAGCAAATTCACGATGACAATACGGAAATGGGGGTTAATAGAATATATATTCATATTCCTTATGGTCCTACGCGGCCCAATGGTTAGGATAATGTCTTACTTACTCGGGGGTCCTTTGTTCGTGTCCAATCGGTACATCTAGGTACGTGGCTTTGCGAGAGACTTTAGAACCTTAGACTAGTACCGATGAATCCAGGAAGGTCGTAATATAACTGAACAATCCTTGATACGGTGTTTATTCGAATTTAGTGTTTAACCTACATTTTCATCCAATGAGAATGCGTCAATTTGAAATTTTTTGTTGGTTTATTTTCCATAAACTACTATTCGAGTGTTCTATCTGGGCTCTATGAGACTATTACTCTGGTATCACGCATGCGCATAAATAGGTAGTTTTAGGCTCCACCTCCAAATCAATGACACGTGTAGGCCTAAGCCTAGCCTACGGTAGCGATTGAAAGATCGCTGTGACGTCGCGGGGGAGAAATAAACACAGAAATAAATAAAAAGGAATTGCAATTAACTGGGTATCCTAACATCGTTGAGAAAAAAATAAACTGAACTATATTAACCTTTTACCCCATTAGGAATAATGTGACGGGTACAAATTGAAAGCATCAACAGACAACACATATATACATTATGAAAAAACACAGTTTCTTTTTGAAATCGAAAAGAAAATATTGTGACAAAAGGAGAAATTGCTCGTTACAAGCAATTTCTTCTTTTGTCACAAGGGCTTCTCAAGTTTTCTGCTGTAGGTGAGGAATAAATTATGGAGTAACGGGTTAAACTCAAAACTACATTGCAATCTACATCACTGGGTAGTGCAGTTTTCTTCTTCCAAATATGGTATGGCAGATTCTTGGCATGCAATTGACAGCCGCGGAAGGCGTGGTTTATGTCGAATTTCAAAATACTGAGCAGCAGTTTTATGCCATTCGCAGATCCTACCTGTAGAGGCGTGGTTTGCCAGCGTCAAATAGAGCGCTCTATGGAAATGTAGGTTAAACACTAAATTGTTTAGAGGCTATATAGTGAAATTTAAACGACATAGAAACCCCGTCAGTCGCTATCGCTCCTTCCTTGGGGTTTCTATATCGTTTAAATTTCACTATCTAGCCTCTAACCTATATATAAACAAACCCCTCGTTTCTAAAGAAAACAACATACATAGCTCTCCCTCAGACCTCGGCCTGATTTACAGGATCACTTTCATCTTTATACAGTGAACCCTCGTTTATCCGGACCCCGATTATCCGGATGTCTCGCAATCCGAACAAAATTGTAAGGGAACGGAATTATTGGACCAGTTTATTGCAGACGACTTTTGAAAACATTGTGGGTAAAGGAGAAATTGCTCGTGACGAGCAATTTCTCCTTTTCCCACAATGTTTTCTGTCATATCAGAAGATTATCTTTGAATTTCATCACGTTTTGATATGTCTTCTGCAAACTCTTTCAATTTGGGACGGTCGACAATTTGGCGTTTGCTAAAGGGTTATAACTATACACCGCTCATACAGACCGTTTATGTCTTAATGTGAATAAGAACATGCTCTGCTTCATTAGTCCGGATTATTCGGTAAACCGGACATTTTGTTGGGAACGGACGTGTTCGGATAAACGAGGGTTCACTGTATTCATATTTAATGCAGATTTATCAAGGATTTTCTGTCTTCGTGGCATAATGGCCCGCTGGGCCGGAAGCTTAGTTTTTTCAATTATTAACTATGTATGTATATTATGTATATCTCATGTTACAGTAATAAACAATTTACCTACCTATTATACTACAGAGCGCCAGTTAAAGGGCCCTGGAATATCGAGGATCCCAGTTTACAGTCTGTTCTCGTTATCTCGAAGACGCCGGGAACAAGAAAAATATCGAGATAACCAGAGCTCGAGATATCCGATAAGGATATAAGGTATTAGGAGAGATTCAAACCTATTGAGGAATAGGATATTGCGAGAGTCCCAAAGTGGTTTCTTTCTTTTTAACCCTTTACCAAACGCAAAATTTTCGTCCGTCCCAAATTGAAAGAGTATGCAGACGACATTTCAACATGTGATAAAATTGGACAGTAATCTTCTGATAGAGTAAAAAACATTGTGGGAAAAGGAGAAAATGCTCGTTAAGAGCAATTTCTTCTTTTCCAACAGTGTTGTCCAGCGTCGTCTACAACAAAGTGGTTTAATGTCGTTATTGTTTGGTAATGAGTTTATCAGTTGTAAGTATTTTCATATCAATGTATTGCCTTTGCATATAAATAGATGCCCTTATGGACATTAACAAAATTGAGTAATGTTCGTTTTGCCACAACATTTCTAAATTCCATTTGCTTTTAAGATTGTTAGGTCTGTATACGAAATGTGTAACAGATATTCTTATTCTTTGTTAAATTACATGTATAGGAAAAATAAAAAGAATAGAAAAAAGAATTTCGCTTAACTGTCATCTGCTTACCCATTACCAAACAATGACGACATTTAACCACTTTGTTGCAGATGTCTCTGGAAAATATTGTGGGAAAAGGAGAAATTGCTCGTGACGAGCAATTTCTCCTTTTCCCACAATGTTTTCTGCCTTATTAGAAGATTATTTTCTTATTTCAACACATTTTGAAATGTCGTCTGCAAACTGTTTCAATTTGGTACGGTCGAAAATTTGGCGTTTGGTAAAGGGTAAGTAATCTCGATCGTCAGGAGTTAGGCATTGTTTTCTATCAATTTATATATATTCTTCATTGTGAGTCGAACCATTGCATTATTAATACTTTACTTTTCATAATGGGAAATTGATTCCTTTAAGCTTACAGTCCAACTTGTGTTAAGCAACCATCCTTCTAAGCAGCCAACATGCCTTAAACAACCACAACAGAAAGTCCCAATGTTGCATTTATATTGTACATCAATTTGTGTTAAGCAGCCAATCTGTCTCAAACAGCCATTTTTCCCAGTTCCATAGGCTGGTCTCTTTACTCAAGTTTGGCTGTACTTCCAAACATTTTGTTCTGGGGGCTTTCTGAAAATAAGCAACAGCTAAAGCTATATGGTCCAGGGGTAGAGCGTCGGCTTCTGGACACGAAGGTCGTGGGTTCGAATCCCGTGAAAAGCGGGATCTGCCCTGCCTTAACCTGCGACCTTTTATTAATCCACATTCGGCGCGAGTACTGGTTATGTATCCAGGAAGCAGAATCGAGAGGGATTTATCTAAGTTGTAAGAACTTGTTTAACAGTCGATGTAAAATAAATAAGTTTGAACTAAACTAAAGCTATATGGGCAATGGGCAACTTTTCGTTAGGCCCTAAGTTTTGGGTAAATCATGAGGCACATTATTAGACGTTAAGATTTATTTGACATAACAACTTTTCAAACTGAACACATTTATAAATCCAAAGGTTAACTATGGAGTACATTGAACAATCACCCATTTTAAAAGGTTTGTAAAACGGAAGGCGACTTCAGCTCTTTGAGTAGTGACATTGTAATGTTTCATCGGGGATCATTTGGACACCTTTGTTTACTTCGTAATCGCACATATGTCCAAAAGACTGCGTAACCGTTACATTGGAATTATTGTTAGAGCGAATTCACCTGATGCCGCACGATAAAAACGTAAATCTTTAATAGACATTAAAAAACACATTTTTTTTTAAACTGTCAAAAAATAAATACACCCGGTATAACGAAAAGGACCTATATGAACATATTGCTAATGCAATGTCCCAATGTACATGTAACTTCGAACAGTTCAATATGGTCAAGTGATAGGTAGATACAAAAGGGGATTTTCAACTGTAACAGTTTCCTTTTAGTTATGTTCTGGGACGTACGTTCATAACTTACACGACTTTGTAAAATATGCGTATTCACACTGATAATGCTGGGTAATTTCTAAGAATAGATTTGTGTGTCTACTGCTTTTCGAAACCTTCAATATCTGCTTAATTTTGATGAGGAAAATTCATCAGATTAGCAAACAGGTTAGATCACATGCCAGCCGCCAATTCACTTGGCGGTTGGCCTGGATCCAACCTGTTTGCCTAAGCATGAGGTCGATTCCAGCACTTTTTAAGTTAAAGAAGCATAAACAAATACAATATGTAAAGTTATTGACTAAGAATTCTCATTGCACGTGATGAACTTAAATGTCGTGCACTGTACCCTTTGTCTCGGTGAAGGGTATACGACCTTTTAGTTCTAAAAATACAAGTTGAATACATTAATAGACATAAAGTACAAAACGATTATTTGAGGTTAATAGTCCTCATGCCCACAACACCAGAGACGATTTCTCATCGCTAAATTTCAAAACTAGATTCAAAATAAGATGAATCAAGTATTTTCAAAATTGTAGTTAATCTTATTCATATATTCATATATATATTGACGGTTTCTTTTCTCTGGATTACAAGACTAGAGTTTAAACATGACAAATCAAATGTGTTCAACACAATAGCTAATCTTTATTCTTATATCTATTGAAGAGGAAATGACATGCCAATGCAGCACCACCTATCAAAGCGCCTTTAGCAATCGTCGAGCCTAGGGAAGACTCGGATGATTCGTCCATATGCGAATTCATACTATTCGTGTTTCCGTAATGTTGCCGATCGTTTCCAAAAGCGAGGTTCTCGGAAAAATAATCCACACCGTCATGAAGATCCGCCTGCCTGTGCAAATACCCACCCGGGTCGCCTCGTACTTGCACGGATCTGCCTGCCGTTTTGGAGGTCTGCTTTTTCGGAGGTATTGAGTTTACGACGTTCACTGGGATAACTTCACACTGGCCAAGACTTTCGAGGTGTTTGAAGACCCATAGGCGCCGGTTATCTATGGAGAACCATTCGTCTTCTCGGTAAACCACGCTGATTCGTGGAATTTCCTCGACGGAGGTTCTATAAATACAAAAAGGTGGCATAGTCTCAGGGGTTTTACTTAAGATACTTTTCTGGCCGGTGAGCAATTTTTACTTTTCCCACAATGTTTTCTTCCCTATTAGAAGATCTTTTTCAAATTTGCCAGATGGTAAAAAAATAAATCGACGGTACCTGAAAAGAGTTAAAAATATTTTTTCGGCCTACTGGCCCCAAATCAACTTGCCTCCTTAACCCTTCACCAAACATTAACGGAATTTAACCACTGTGATGCAGACAACTCTGTAAAACATTGTGGGAAAAGGAGAAATTGCTCTGACGAGCAATCTCTCCTTTCCCCACAATGTTTTCTTCCCTATCAGAGGATCATTTTTAAATTTCATCACATTTTGAAATGTCGTCTGCAAACTCTTTCAATTTGGGACAGTCGAAAACTTGGTGTGTGGGAAAGAGCTAACAGTAAACAGTTGTTCTGGCCATCTACTCCAATCTACTTAAGAAAGCCCTGAAAGGGAATATGTTGTTTCATGGGTATGATAGTGAATGAAGAAAAAAAACCTTAACATTTCCTGTAGGCTATATAAACACAATTCAACTCACCCGCTTTTTGGCGAGAAGAGACAGTCCTGGCAAAAAGAATACATTGTACATTGTATATTCAATATTCTCTACAGCTGGTATTTTGTAAATGAAGTAAGATATTCATAAACTAAGGTGTTCGTTTAAATAGTTTAGGGAACGAAAGACCCCTAAGCAAAATGAAGGGAGTAGTCCTGTTAAAAGAAGCTATCCAACATTCTCTGTAGATAGCCTTTTATAAATAAAGAAAGATAGATATAATTGGGCCGTGTCACGCGAAAAGGGGCACTCGGACATAAATAAAAACCGCTAACTCAGCTCTTTCTTAGCGCTATTATTCCAGCATCTAGTCACGAAATGTATCATTTGTATTTATTCAAAGGTAGAACGTGATGTCCTCTAAGATGGCAAACAGTGTAACCCCAGACCAGCCGCCACGTCAGTGACGTGGCGGCTGGTCTGGGGCTTCACTGTTTGCTATGTCCGAGTGCCCCTTTTCCCGTGACGTGGCCCATATATAATATATATTTTACGGAACGATAATCTCCTGAGCAAAATGAATGGAGCAGTCCTGTTAAAAGAAGCTATCCAACATTCTCTGTAGATAGCCTTTTATAAATAAAGAAAGATAGATATATAATATATATTTTACGGAACGATAATCTCATGAACATAATGAAGGGAGCAGTCCTGTTAAAAGAAGCTATCCAACATTCTCTGCAGATAGCCTTATATAAATGAAGAAAGACAGATCTGTAATATAAAAAATTCGTATTTATACATGAAGTTAAGAATTGACTGAGAACCTCCTGGGCTTAACCCTTTACCAAATGCCCATTTTGGACTGCCCTAAATTGAAAGAGTTTGCAGACGACATTCTAAAATGTGATGAATATGAAAAATAATCTTCTAGTAGGGCAGAAAACATTGTGGGAAAAGGAGAAATTACCCGTTAGGAGCAATTTCTTCTTTAACAATGTTTTCCAGGTTCGTCTGCAACAAACTGGTCAAATGTCGTTATTGTTTGGTAATGGGTTAATGAAGCGAACAAATCTTTTTGACAGTATGGCTAATGTAATAGTAGCTTAGGCGGTGTAAAACTTACAGTTGACAAACCAACTAACCCACTATAGCCAAAACATTGTTGACCCAATGTAAAACAAAACAAATGTAATTAAATAAAACGAACTAAAAAGGAAAACGAATTAAAAAGAAAATGCATTCAAAAGAAAACGAATTCAAAAGAAAACGAATTCAAAAGAAAACTAGAACGTCCCCCAGACCAAAGCTTTTTGAATCAATAGCTGCCTACCTTCCATAATAAATGTCGTCTAAAGTCTCCCCGATTTTCTTGTCGGCAAAGCCACTCTTGCTGTCGAAATGATTGTTGATGGACCTTTGGGTGTATAATATATCCGAGGGTCGAAGCATTTCAGTCGCCATGATCAATTGTCACAACCTCCCTTCCTGACTAGAATGAAATGTCAACCAATGCCCGGGCCGTCGATTTTATAACGCTAAAGAGAGGAGCCGTATCAGTAGCACGATTTTCCGAAAGTGCAAAGCGAAAGTACATGTATACATTCGTAGTCTACGCGCATTTTCAGAAAATGACGTAACGTATAAATAGCTTTCTTGCCTCCATTTTCTGAAAAAAAGGTATACATACAAATGAAATACATAGATTTTCAAAGGTATACACAAGAATTAAACACATAGAACGTCAAAGGCAAAAGTTAAAGAGCAATAAAGGTGAAGTGGGGAGAAATCAATGCTTTAAGATGGGTCAGAGCGCATCATTTAGTTAAGCATATACAATATATAACTCTGCATGGGAGATTGGTTCTAAGTAGCACATTATCATATTGTACATGGTTCTATTTATAGTACTTGTTGGAAATGACATGACTAATACCGATATTATTGCCGCATTCCCCTACGCAGTGACCTCCCTTTTTATTTGGTACTGCAGTGCAGCAAAGGGGAGTAATTCCACGCTGATTTGATCATTCTCCTTCGCAGTGATTTCCCTTTCATTTTGGTTAGGAGCTGTACTGTATTGTAGCAAAGGGAAGTCTTCCTACGCGGAGTTTGGATTTTGATATCGGAAACATTCCTTTAACCTTTGAAGACTGCATATTGTTCGTTGGCTTTATCACAGAAAAGAAAACTATCTATAAGATAGTTTTTCGATGGATTTATCGATAGACAGACGGACAAACATATAAGACATGTCGGTCTGACTCTCAAAAAAGCTCACACCCAGATTCCCAACCAGGCGAACTAAAGAGAAATGATTCGTTAATTTGCTTTGGTTTCGTAAATGGTTCAATGAAGAAACAAATGTCATTTCTAAAATAAGCTTATCTAATTCTCCACAAATACCCGCTTTGCACATAAAATGCTAACAAGCATTTGACTAGTTTTAAAAATCTCCATTTGAAGAAGGAAGAAAATGCACGTTCTGAGCAGTCCGTTTTTTGTCGACATAGATTTTACCCCTACCTTAAATGCTGATATCAGTATTTAGCCTTCCGATAAGAAGTGCCATATCATGATCAAATTGAATTTTGACGAGTCTTATATAGAAGTCCTACAGTAGATGGGTATGGCAAAGACAAATTTATCATTAACGATCCCATATATAAAGGAAGAAGAAAAGTAAACAATGCTTTTAGTACCATTGCGTTTAGAGTCCGAATATTCTTTTATTAATATTTTTGTTTTGCAAAGCAGCAGAGCCTATTTGTAGAAGCCCAACTTGACCAGGAAGAAGATCGCCATAATTTGGTGATTGTTTGGATGCTCGTTTAGCTATTTTGCTCAAAACGGTTATGTCTTACAATCGAATCCCGATATTGGCGTGCAATACTTTGTCGTGACGTATATGTCACGGCATATGAACGAATCACACCGATGAAACGATGAAAAGATACGATTGACAAAATATGAAACAAAGATGTGTTGATTTGATAATCTTTAATGAAAAGAGTAAAAATAAAAACGTTCAATTGTGATATATAACGAATTTGTGTGTATTTAAATACATATTTAGTGCATGTGTGGATGTTGTAATCATGTCCGTTAACCGCCGGAAATAAAGCAAATTACCCCAGGATTTATGGTGTATTCATGAACTACCTATACGAGGTATATCTACCGACTTGTGACGGGGATTGCCGAGTTGATATGATTGGACATATATATGCGAATTTTATCTAGGTGATGTAGCCTTGTCACCGAATTTGTATAAAATAAAAATTACGCCCAAAGTTGCTAGTGTTTAATTGTTTTCTCTGCTGAAACATTAAATAAATGTGTATGCCTTTACTTTCGTAAGTTCCAAAAAAATGATATTTTGACGTCCGGGGACTTCAAATAGGGAGAAAGTCGTAAAAACGAATACTTAAGTCCTTATAACGAGTTAGTCGCTATTACAGGTTAGTAATGTTAGTATTCATATCGAGTTAGTTTGTCCTTAGTACGAGCAAATAAGTTGTTATAACGAGAAAGAATCCCCCATACCCACACGTACGCGCATGCGCGCGCCACTGCACTGGAACGCTTTAGTAAAGAATAGTGTTTCGATGGACGACTTATCGATAGACAGACAGACTGACAAACATGTAAGCTTAACCCTTTACCAAATGGCAAGTTTTCGGCTGTCCCAAATTGAAAGAATTTGCAGACGGCAATTAGAAATGTGATGAAATTGGAAAATAATCTTCTGATAGGGCAGAGAACATTATGGGAAAAGGAGAAATTGCTCGTTACGAGCAATTTCTCCTTTTTCCAACAATGTTTTCCAGAGTCGTCTGCAACAAAGTGGTTAAATATCGTTATTGTTTGGTAATGGGTTGAAGACCTCAAAAAAGCTCCACACCGAAATTCCCTAGCAGACGAGCAGAAAAGGTAATCAGTAAATTCGTTTTGGTTTCGTTTTTGTTTCAAAGAAGAAACCAATGTCATTTCTAAAAATAGCTTATCTTATTCTCCACAAATAGCCGGTGTGCACCTATGCAGCATATGAACTGACTGTTTGACAAAAGAAAAAAACGCCCGTATTGAGGCAGGTTGTGTTTTCTCGCCATAGATTTTACCTGTTCAAATACAGTCTAACTTGTGTTAAGCAACCACCCTTTTAAGCAGCCAACCTGCCTCAAACAACCACTACAGAAAGTCCCATTGTTAGATTTATAGTGTACATCAATTTGTGTTAAGAAGCCAACCTGTCTTAAACAGCCAATTTACTCTGTCCCATAGGCTGGCCTCTTGACACGAGTTTGACTGTAATACTGATGTCAAACATTTACCGATTGGAAATGGCAAATGATTTTTAAATTAAATTTGGACTAGTCTACTATGGAGTATGAGAAAATGGCTCTGAAGGTATTTCCATTGACGTCAGTTTTTAGAAAACCTAGAAATGGGGAATAACCAACATGCAAAGCGATAACTCAATACCTTTGCAAATGAACAAATGCGAATATTTCTTAATACAAAGACGACGCAGTGAAGTATCTAGGTCTAAAGATTTAAACAGTTTTCAATTAAATTATAAGTTCTAATCGGTATTTCACATGATGCTTTTGAAACCTTCAGAAATTTGTTTCTCACAGGATTCAATCAACAACTGCTTTGATCAGCGGTCAAATCATAGTTATCAAAGTATTGGGAAGACGCTAGATGATCTTTGTGAGGGGAGGTAAGATTCGGAACACTTTAGCTGCAAAAGCAATTTCAGCAATCCATGCAATTTCTTCTTCTTCTTGTTCTTCTTCTTGTTCTTGTTCTTCTTCTTCTTGTTCTTCTTCTTGTTCTTCTTCTTGTTGTTGATGTTGTTGTTGTTGTTGTTGTTGTTGTTGTTGTTGTTGTTGTTGTTGTTGTTGTTGTTGTTGTTCTTCTTCTTCTTCTTCTTCTTCTTCTTCTTCTTCTTCTTCTTCTTCTTCTTCTTCTTCTTCTTCTTCTTCTTCTTCTTCTTCTTCTTCTTCTTCTTCTTCTTCTTCTTCTTCTTCTTCTTCTTCTTCTTCTTCTTCTTCTTCTTCTTCTTCTTCTTCTTCTTCTTCTTCTTCTTCTTCTTCTTCTCTCTTCTCCTCCTCCTCCTCCTCCTCCTCCTCCTCATCCTCCTCCTCCTCCTCCTCATCCTCATCCTCATCCTCTTCACCCTTCTCCTCCTTCTCCTCCTCCTCTCCTTCTCCTTTTTTGTTCTTACCATTTATATCATTATAGCTAATTTATAATTTTGAATAAAGTCATGTACATCATTACTTTATTTCTATGTATATTCTGTCATTTCTACTTAGTTATTTGTTTAACTGTTGTAAAAGTGACCTATATGCCTAACGTGACCGGATGTTGTATCATTACATATCTACTTTACTATTTATACTAACACATGTCACTATAATAAGATATACGTTCGTACATATCATATTTATTGATTATCATTATCATAACTAAAGTTTATGTTTATGCTCCTATTTTACAGATGTCGTATATCCGACATCCCCCGTATAACTGTGGTGAACGAGGCCGGTCAATGGATTTCTGCAGACAACCGGCGGTTGTGGGTGTTTCGCCATCTTGAGCGACTCGGTAAATGCGACACAATACCCGTCATAAAGGGTTATTCCATCCCACCAGCCAAGAGAACATCCTATAACGGGGGCAAGTCGATCACAGTTAGACGAAATCCTGGGGGAAGATGGTATAAGGAAAGATCTTATTTTCCGCCGTCTGCTTCCTCCTGCTCTTCTTCTTCAGATATTAGGTACGGTCTACCAAGATCAGGTCTGGATGCCAGTCGTATCAGACCTAGCCTGTCGTTACAACCGATGGAATTCAAATATCGTCCATGGGAAACGTCTTGTAATACCGATACTGTTGATGAAGAGGATCCCAGCAAACAACACCGTCTTGTGCTACCAAGCCGTCGCTATGGATACAATCCAACTGTCCAATCACCATCAAGGATTGATTCCGTCACCAATACCGATATGACGTCACGTGGTACCATATTGCAACTACCATTGGAAAGCGAGCAGTGTGAAGGTGGCGTCTCCGATTTAACAGGTCAAGTTAGGGCAACACCATATCGGCATGATGAGCGCTTAAGCGCTAACACTGGTAGATCGACACCAGTAAAACATCGACATGAACCAGACGTGGACAGTTTAGCGGTGACATTTGATGGCGTTGATATACGCTCTATAGAGGGTACCGAAGAAAATATGACGTCATACGTAAACATGACAGAACAAGGTCACCACGACACATGTGCAGTCGTCCTGCAAGATGAAGGCTTTAGCAGCCGGAAACGTGGATGGTTGTGTTGCAATATTCTATAGTCTATAATTTCGTATTTGATTGTGAGATTGGCCTTATCAAAACAAACAACAAGAAACGTTTACGTTACCAAACCACACTGATGCCATTATAGATGTTAATCATAAACAATAATGGCTTGATATGTTAAACTTATATCTGATAGTTTGTGTCTAAAGTGAGTTGAGCCAAGCAAATATTGTTTTGCACGTAGTTTGTTTTTTGCCACATGTTTACAATATCGTTAAATCATAGTTTTGCTACATTTTCTTATTAATTTTCACTGTTTTGAAAATGTTTGGCTTTATAGTTTTTATCTTTATTCCCAACTTCCTTGAATTTATGGTTACATTGTTTATCAATTTCCACTTTCTTGACATATTCTAGAATTTTGGTATCAAACAATAAGTTTATATGTACATGTATATGGTGAACCCTGAATTTGTTATATGCGTGAACGTATAATATTGTACAGGCTAATTGTGTAGTGCTTTCAAGTCGAATACCAACTAAAACTAATTGAGTGAAATCTAATTCATTTTGTAGCAAAGAAAATCACCTGATTCCTATAAGTCAATAAGCCGGTACTATGTTATCACCGATCCGAGGCAATAAGAATCAGTATTTCTTCTAAATGGGATCTCCGTGGTTAAGTGTAGAAAGCCCAAATGGCTTACCGTCCCCAACCCTGTCGTTTTAACACCTTCCTATGATTATTCTCCGTATATGACACTTGCACATACGTTTAGCCTGTCTGCTCTGAAGTGGAATTATTTTTCGTAACACTAAGGTGTCGACTACGACATTTGAAGCAAGCAGACAAAAATATCAAGGATTCATTGCAAGACTATTATAAATCCGTCACAAACTTGAGCTTGTACTTAAGCCTTGCATTGAAACCTCGATGTATATTGTACATGTAAGTTTATTACATTGAGTAATGTTTCGAGATGTTCGTCCAATTAAGAAAACAGTAATATTCATAGTATTTCTGTCACATTTCAATGGGTTGTGTTATCCAGAAGGATATATTTGCTGGTCATATAAGCATATCCACTTGAACATAAAATCAAAGAATATTTATAGATTTTACACTTCTGTATTGTTGTTGTTGTTGTCGTTGTTGTTGTTGTTGTTGTTGTTGTTGTTGATGATGATGATGATGATGATGATGATGATGATGATGATGATGATGATGATGATGATGATGATGATGATAATGATGATGATGATGTGATGATGATGATGATGATGATGATGATGATGATGATGATGATGATGATGATGATGATGATGATGATGATGAGGATGATGATGATGATGATGATGATGATGATGATGATGATGATGATGATGATGATGATGATGATGATGATGATGAGGATGATGATGATGATGATGATGATGATGATGATGATGATGATGATGATGATGATGATGATGATGATGATGATGATGATGATGATGATGATGATGATGATAACGACAATTGACCAGTTTGTTGTAGACGACTCAGGAAAACCATGTGTGAAAAAGAGAAATTGCTCTTAACGAGCAATTTCTCCTTTTCCCTCAATGTTTTCTGTCCGATCAGAAGATAACTTTTCAATTTCATCACATTTTGAAATGTCGTCTGCAAACTCTTTCAATTTGGGGCAGTCGAAAATTTGGCGATTGGTAAAGGGTTAGTTCTGCATTGAAAAGTCATCGATATAGATAAGAGAAACCATTCATATTTCATATTTTTTAATAAAATTTCATACAGTGTATGTTCAGCAACTTTAGATTAAAATTATAAAAAGTCATTTGTTTGTCGACGAGGGCTCATTAAGTAATTAATTGAGAAGATGTGACCTATAAAGCACAACCTGTGAGATAGTCTCTTTGGGGGTCGAGAGTTCAATAACTGGGCCGGACCACATGTAATGGACGTACTGGCTTAGATTATATCAAAGTTCATCAAAAGATAAATAAAATTGATCAAAGTTTATCAAAAGATCAATGGAATTTCTTCGCAATTTTGATACCCTACTATTCAGTATTATACATGAAGGATTGTTTCATTTATCTGATTTTGTTAGTATGTACAAATGACTGCACAACTTATCAATGGTTCATCCGGAGCCACTGAATTCATTGGTATACCCTGTGGCAAGACTCTTCCGAAAAGCTTTCTAGTAGATGAACAAATTGAAAGTCGTTAATATTACTGAAAAATTGTTGACGCGGCGTTAAACCTAATGTAAATATAAAACTGGCTAAACTTTCCCCAACAATATTCGTTCCTAGTAAGTAATTTTGCATAAGTTACGATTAAGTATCTGTTATAGATAAATTCTTGATTTTGGTTGGACAATACTCGGGAATTTGAGTACCGAATTGCAGGAACGGGAATGCTCATAGCATATATAACGACTAGTTTTAGTTTCGTTTCTGATTTTCGGAAAACATTATGCTAAGTGCACATAAGACATATGGTATAAATCGATCCTTTTGAAAATACGAAAAATACAAATCAGTTTATACCGTTCCACCCTTAACAAATTCTAACCGTTTTTGGAATGTGCGACTGTTCCAATTTGAGAAGAAACAGCGGACGTTAAAATAAATGCTCAGAAGGAGCATTTCATCCTTTTGTCACAATGTTTTCTCAAGATTTCTGAAGCAGATGAGTCGAATTGTGCTATCCTAGAGAAGAAGTGTTAAATCATAAAATGACCCCGGGGTAGTGTATTAAAGTGTAAGCGTAGGTGTTTTGTGACAAGGGCTATGTGGTAAAAAGAACCAACATTTCTTTCATTGATAAGAATCTTTTTTTTAAAGCAATATATCCATTTGGGACGATAGGAACTTTTGTAAATCAATCTGTCTTTTTGTGACTAAAGGATATTCTGGTAAGCAAAATGTGTATTCGTCACGTATTTAAATTTTCGAACACTGCTAAAGGATCTGCCACGTATCGGACCCACAACTTATTGCTAAGTTGGCTTGCAGATATGGCTAAGAGCGAGAATGAGCCAATTTACATACAAAGAGTTTTGGTGGCAGAGGGCACTTATTTGTTTGAAAGCAATCCTTTTTCCTTCAATTTAGAACAAACAGGAAATACAATGTATGTCTCTAATGCATATACGAGTGTGCAATGTAGGAAAATCTATCGAAAGGCATTGGTAATCGTAACTCGGTTGATCCAAGCCGTAATTATAATTGGGCCGCGTCACGCGAAAAGGGGCACTCGGACATTTATAAAAACCGCTGACTCAGCTCTTTCTTAGCGCTATTATTCCAGCATCTAGTCACGACAGTTATCATTTGTATTTATTTAAAGGTAGAACTTGATGTCCGAGTGCCCCTTTTCCCGTGAAGTGGCCCATATTACATGA